>JASDQU010305968.1:18579-47669 GCA_032191745.1 Picea mariana | reverse complement strand
GGGATTTCATTGGCAAATTTGTGGTCGTATACTTGGACGACATACTGGTTTTCAGCAACACAAAGGCTGAGCACTTGAGGCATTTGGACCTAGTGATGAGAAGACTACAGCGGGAGAAGCTGCTGGTTAATTTGAAGAAATGCTCATTCATGCAGACAGAGCTCATTTATTTGGGTTTTGTAATTTCGGCGAATGAATTAAAGATGGATCCTGAGAAGGTGAACGTGATCAGGAATTGGCCATCGCCGAGAAATATTTTTGAGGTAAGGAGTTTTCATGGTTTGGCGAGCTTCTACAGGAAGTTCATCCAGAATTTCAGCGGAATCAGTGCTGCAATGATGGATACTGTGAAGAAGAGGCATAAAAATTTTCAGTGGACAGCCGAGGCGGAAAGAAGCTTCAGTTCGCTAAAGTGGAAGATTACTGAGTAGCCAATTCTGGTGCTGCCAGATTTTCAAAAGACCTTCCAAGTGAAGTGTGATGCCAGTGGATATGCTGTTGGAGGAGTCTTGAGTCAGGATGACCGACCTGTTGCATATTATAGCGAGAAGCTAGATGATGCCAAACTGAAGTACTCCACGTACGACAAATAATTCTATGCCATCATCCAGGCATTGAAAAAGTGGAGGCATTATCTCATACCCAAGGAATTCGTTTTGTATAGCGATAATCACGCACTACAATTCGTGAGCCAGCAGGAGAAGCTGAATCAAAACCATGCGAAGTGGGTAGAGTACATGTAGAATTTCACGTTCGTGATCAAGCACATTTCAGGGACTGCGAACAAGGTAGCTGACGCTTTGAGCAGAAAGTGCTTGTTGCTGCAGGAATTCAGGGTCAAAACGCTGGGTTTTGAAAACCTGAAGGATATGTATGCTGGTGATGTTGATTTTGGGGAAGCGTACGAAGCAGCTGAGAACCCAGTTCTCAGAGATAGAAGTCCATGGATTGATTTCTTAATCCAGGATGGATTGCTATTTCAGGGCAATCAACTGTGCATTCCATATTGCTCTATGAGAGAGAATTTGGTAAAGGAGAAGCACAGCGGAGGCTTAGCAGGTCATTTCGGGCATGACAAAACCTTCGCCAAGCTGAATGAGACATATTTTTGGCCAGGCATGCGTACAGATGTGAAGCGTTTTGTTGACAGGTGCAGGATATGTCAACACGCAAAGGCCCGAAAGCAGAACACGAGGTTCTATCAGCCATTTCCCATACCCGAGAGACCATGGGAGGCCATCAGCATGGACTTTGTATTGGGATTGTCGAGAACGCAGAGAGGCGTGGACTCCATTTTTGTTGTAGTGGATCGATTCTCGAAGATGGCACATTTTATACCGTGTCATAAGACAAGTGATGCAACACACATCGCAAATTTGTTTTTCAAGGAGATCGTGTGATTGCATGGATTACTAAGGAGCATAGTCTCAGATCGGGACATGAAGTTCGTAGGTCACTTCTGGAGGACGCTATGGAGAAAGCTGGGGACTGATTTAGCATTCAGCTCAGCCTACCACCCGCAGACCGATGGACAGACAGAGGTGGTCAACAGAAGTTTGGGAGATCTGTTGAGAAGTCTGGTGACGGAGCATCACACCAGCTGGGATCAAGTCCTACCACAGGCAGAGTATGCGTACAACGATTCTGTGAATCGGAGTACAGGTAAAAGTTTGTTCCATATTTTGTATGGAACACATCCGAGAGGAGTGTCTGAGCTTAGGGAGATAGGACAGGCTGAGACTAGCAGCGCGAGAGCTGAGGAGTTCGCTGAGGCGATGAAAGAACTTCACACGGAGGTGAAGCAGCGATTGCAGAAGACGAATCAGCAATACAAGCGCAGAGCCGATCAGGGAAGAAGACAGCTTCAGTTTGAAGTTGGATACATGGTTCTGGCACACTTGCGGAAGGAAAGGTTCCCACGGGGGACATATAACAAGCTCAAAATGAAGAAGATCGGACCATGCAGAATTCTGAGAAAATTCGGCGAAAATGCATATGAGCTTGAGCTGCCAGAGGGCATTGGGATATCTCCGATTTTCAACATTTCGGATTTATACCCATATAAGGGCGAAGATACAGGAGCTGGAGTTGAGGAACCAGTGGTCCAGTGGCAGAAGCAGTTKCCAGTTKCACAGAAGCYCKAGATGGAGTGCATATTGGATCAAAGAGTCGAAAGAAAAACCAGGCGGAAGCAGTATTTTGAATACCTGGTCAAATGGAAGAATCACCCAGTGGAGGATGCCAGCTGGGAACCAGAGGCAGTTATACAAAAGCATGGGCACAACGTACGAGAAATCATGGATAGGAGCCCATGAAATCTTTTTGAGCCAAGGAGTATGATGCAGGAGCATCCACACCTCGTCATACGAGTTTGCATGGGAAGAAAAGAGACCGCAGGGTGACGTCAGCATCACGGTTATGACCATTTTGATGAGCGCCGTCGTTTACATAAAAGCCTCCATATTTAGGCGTACTTGTATATTGAAATGGACCGCGAGTAGATAAGCTCTCATCCTGGTACAGCAGAGGCACTTATTAGATTTAATGCAGAGAAGTTAGATTTAGTGCAGGTACATAAGACCATTATGTTTTGATTTGACAATTTAGCTTTTTGAGAGGGAAAACCGAATATAGACACCCTCCCTTGTATTATTAAAAAGTAGTATCAGCATTTGCATAGGAGAGAGAAGGAGAGCAGGAGAACAGAACAGAGAGTTTGAACAAGACCCCATGTACAATATTGAATTAATAAGAGAGATCTGATTCAATTTTCATGGCGGTGGTTATCCTCTGTATATTGTTAATCTTATGTTGTTGTATGCTTTCTTCTTGTTATGCTTTCATTATATATGTTGCATACGTGATCTCATGGCAGATTAGAAACTTGGGAGAAAGGAGGGATTAAGTTCGCTCATTCCACTGATTGAACCGAGAGTCTCCTGCATAGAGTGCAGTTGGAATTCCTCTGCATAGAGTGCGTAGAGGCGGTTCAATAGGAAAGATCTTCCCCTCATCAATCAAGAGTGGTTGAGTTGGATCCCATCTCATGGACGTGACTATCCTTTGTGTGTTGTTGGGATTATGTCTTTGTATCTTTTTTTTTGGGTATATCCTTCTTTCATATGCTGTGTATGTGATTATTTGGAAGAATTAGAAGCTGAGTGTCGGAAAGAATGAGTTTCAATTGTTTCTCTGTTTAAGCCAAGAGATTCCTGCGTAGAGGCAGTCGAATTCCTCCGCATAGAGTGCGTCGAGGAGGCTAAGAAGTTGAACCTTTGCTCTCATTTTGTTCAGGGTTGGGTCGAGGTATTCGAGCCATGCAGGTAGGTGCAGGTCGAGGTTGAGTCTCGGTAGCAAGTCTGAGAAGGAGAAGTTTGTGACTGTTGTGGAGAGAAGCGCACAGGACCCGGAGGACTTCAACACCTTTAACAAAAAGTGAAGACCCAGGCAAGGAGAGGACCCGAGAAATCCCTGAAGGAATGTCCAAGTTGAAAAAAGCTCAGGAGGGATAGACTTTTTGTTCCGTTGTGCAGGAAGAAAAGGTGGCAAACGGAGAAAGTCTTCAGAGGAAGAGAATCGGCGACTTGAAGTTGTCGCAAAGACTCGCGAAGCCCCACAAATCGTGGGATCTGAGAGAAGGAATCATTGGTTGTAGCATCGTGGATAAATCGGGGTCGGCGAATGCTAGAAACACATGCACGCTGAAATCGCGTGGCGCGATTTCCCGATCTGATCGGGACCGTCGATCTGAGCGCGGACAAGTGGCATAAAATCCCGAGGAGTCGGGGATCGGCACTTCGGCGTTTACGAAGTCAGGAGGAGTGTGGAGAGATAGCGAAGTCCCGAGTCGCGATAGACCCACGGAGGCTATGAGGAGTTAGCACGTGGTCTCAGCACTTCGGCACTCGGAGACTTGAAGTATAGACTCTCGGTATCGCGAGTGGCGATATTCCGTGATTAACGTTGGCCATCGGGACTCGGAGTCTCGGCATTTGGAGGCACGGGGCAGGATTGCAAGACCCGCAATATCGTGAGACCCGATCTCCCGATATCCAAAGGAGAGATCGTTGAAGGGGAATTTACTGTGGGTAAAGAGCTCCCGAGGGAGTCGGAAGAGCTGGGCTCTTCGGGCCGTGGAAATTGAAGGTCCTGGTGAAGCGACCGGCACAGAGAGAAGAGGTTGTTGCGTCACCAACCCTTTAAATAAATCCTTCCAAAAATGTATGGTAAATGTAACATCTCTATCAGATATTATAACTTTAGGGATTCCATGTACCCTGAATATTTCCTTCATGAATATTTATGCTATATTAATAGCCTTGTAGGTTTATTTCACAGGTATAAAGTGTGCTTCCTTACTTAATTTATCAACCACAACAATAATTGAGTCATTTTTTTTACTACCTCTAGGAAATATGGTAATAAAATCCATACTTATCACTTTCCATTTCCATTCTGGAATGGGTAAAGGTTGTATTAGTCCAACTGGATGTTGGTGTTAAACCTTTACTTGTTGACAATCTAAGCATCTAGCTAGATGTTATGTTGTTTTTCCTTTCATATTTGGCCAATAAAATTCATATCTTAGCATAGTAATTAATTTATGGTAACCTGGGTTTCCAGAATATGGTTTCTTATGCAACTCATCTAATATTAATAGCTTAATTTCATTAGATTCTGGTACATACAATCTGTTTTTATACATTATCAGTCCACTTTTTGAGAATCTAGATTCTGATTCTTCTATTCACGTTGAATTATCAGCAATCTTCAACTTAATATTTTGATATTTTTGGTCTTTTCCAGTTGTTATCCTTACCCTTTCTTCTAAATTTGTTTCGTAATTACTTCTAGTAACTGTATAGATCAGGTTTGCATGTCTACTTAATGCATCTACCACTTTATTTTCTTCTCCTTTAATGTGTTTTATCTCAAATTCATACTTTCTTAAGAAGGCTAACCACCTTGCTTGACAAGCATTTAAATTTTTTTTATCAAACAGATATTTTAGAGCGATGGTATCTGTCAACAGTAAAAAAAATTGGCCTACCACGTAGTGTCGCAACATATTTAATGAATGTATTATTTCATCCAATTCCCAGTCATGTGTTACATAATTTTCTTCATGTTTCTTTAATTTCTGAGATTCATTAGATATTACATTGTTTTCTTGCAATAACACTCCAACAAGCCCTTCGCGGTATGCATCTGTACATACTACAAAGTCTTTATCTAGGTCTGCCAATTTTAATATAGGAGTTGTAGATAAGATTTGTTTTAATTTGTTATAACTTTCTTGACATTTCTTGAACCAGATGAACTTAGTTCCTTTCTTTTGTAACGATGTTATAGGATATGCAATCTTAGAAAACGCTTCTATAAACTTCTGGTAATAGCTAGTTATACCCATAAAGGATCTTAGCTCTGAAATATCCTTAGGTTCAAGCGAATTCATTATAGCATTTATTTTTTCCATGTCAACATCTATACCTTCTTTGGAAATTATACGTCCCAAATGTTGAATTTGGTCTTTATAAAACTCACACTTACTTAGTTTTTCATATAATTTATGTTCTCTTAGTATTTGTAATAATACTTTTAAATGTTCTGCATGCTCCTTTTCATTCTTTCAATAGATGAGTATATCGTCTATAAAAACAATTGCAAATTTATCTAGACATTTTCCCAAAATATTGTTCATCAAGCACATGAATGAGGCTAGGGAATTAGTCAGCCCAAAAGGTATTATGACAAATTTGTAATGGTTGTACCTTGTTCTAAATGTTGTTTTATAAATATCTTCATCCTTTATCCTAACATGATGATAACTAGAACGTAAGTCAATCTTAGAAACGACTGTAGCTCCTCTTACTTGATCAAACAAATCATCGATATGAGGTAATGGGTATCTATTTTTAATAGATATTTTATTAAGTTGTCTATAATAAATACAGAGACATAATGTTCCATATTTCTTTCTAACAAAAAGTACTGGTGCTCCCCATGAAGGCACACTTGGTCGTATATATTCCGTATCTATCAATTCTTGAAATTGACTTTTTAGTTCATTTAATTCTAAGATATTCATCCTATAAGGATATTTTGAAGCAGGTATCGATCCATGTATCAGGTCTATGGATAAATATATTTATCTTCTTGGAGATAGTCCAGGAATATCCTAGAACACGTCTTGAAATTCCTGTAATAATGGAAAGTTAACTAACACATTATCAATTTCCTCTTTTTCATTATAATTTATGTGTACAACAAGTTCTTTACACCCTTTTTGAATGCATCTTTTTACTTATAAAGTTGTTATCTTTCTAATACTAATAGGTCTTCATACTCCTTTAATACTTGTAATGTTACCTCTCTCATCTACAGAGGTAAATGTTTTATTGTAACAATCTAATACCACCTCAAAATTTTCTATCCAATCCATATCGATTAGCACATCATAAGACCCTAAAGGTAATATGTTTAATTCTATCTATGTTCTTAATTCATTCATACCAAGTTCGCAGTTTTTAACAACATCTATAATTCTCCTTTTTGTTCCTGTAGCTAATTGTACTAACCAGGACTTTTCAAATTTTTCTTTATGTAACTTACATATTTATACAACTCTTGGTGAAATATAACTCAAACTAGCACCCGGATAAACTAAAAAAATTATTGGTTGGTTATGTATCATACCTTCAATTTCCACCATTGAAGTTTGATGATCTGCCTATCGATTTTCCAAGGCTACACTGATTTTTGGTGTAGACCTTGCT
This sequence comes from Picea mariana, assembly GCA_032191745.1. Taxonomy (NCBI): domain Eukaryota; kingdom Viridiplantae; phylum Streptophyta; class Pinopsida; order Pinales; family Pinaceae; genus Picea; species Picea mariana. Next base: position 40,893 of record JASDQU010305968.1, on the reverse strand, counting down.
AGTTCACCATCTGTAGATGTTTCCTCTACTTTTTGCACATTGTTATTCCCCTTGTTTCTAAGAGGAAAATATTTATAGTAATGAGGACCACTACATTCCCAACATTTTGCTATCTCTTTTTGGGCAGTTTCTTTATTGAAGAAGGYTGGTGGTTTGGTACCCTTATTTTCAAGTTTATTGAAAGGTTTACTAACTCTAAACTTATTTCCTCCTTTGAATCTCTTGCCAGCATTCTTGTTAGAGTAATCTCCCCCTTTCTTCTTAGGGTCAAACCTCTCAACCTTTTTCCCATTCCAATTCCTTGAATTCTCATTTTTATTTTTATACTACTCAAAACAAATTTTGGCTTTCCTCATGGTTTCTTCCAATGTTTTTGGGTTATCAAACTCAATCTGATCTTTATAAGAACTAGGTAGGCAACTCAAAAACTGTCAAATCTTTATTTTTTCATCCACAATGTAAGCCACATAGCATAGAAAACTCAGAAAATTAGTGCATAAATATTTCATTGTAAGATTTCCCAGTTTTAGTTCATAGAAATCCTTGGAGATACCCTCATAATATTGTTCAGATAGGTATTGTTTCTTTAAATATATTTTAAACGTTTTCCAGGTGATATTCCTTTCCTTAATACTTTTTACTTTTTTAATATCCTTCCACCATATGTCTTTTTTTTTCTATAAGATTGTAGATAGCCATCCGAGCTTTAAGCTCACTTGAATAACTATAGATTTGAAAATATTTTGCATACCAAAGAGCCATGCCTCTGCTTCCTTACCAGTCTCCACTTCCCCCTTTAAGGTTGGTGGTTTAATTTTCTTAAATTCTCCCATGACTTCATCATGTTGTTTAGGTTTATTTTTTGTTCTTTTTTAGGACTATAACTACTCTCAGTCTAGACATTTCTATGTCTTTTGTATCCTTGTATACTAACTATGGCTTAGATTCAGGATACTCCAATTTTCTTTTTTGCTTCTTTGGTTGGGCTATCTTAGAATTGCTAGAATTCTTCCCCTTATTTTTATCAATATTTTGATTGCATAATTTCTCCAACAGAATGGCATTTAGTTCCTCTTGAGTTCTTATAATTCTTATGTTATCTTCTCTCACTTTTTTTATTTCTTCTCTTAGATATGTTGGTGTCTTTATCATTTCTGAATGCCTATCATTATTCAGATCCACCCAGAGATTTCCATCACCTACATTCCCTTGTTTAGGATTCTCTTGGTGATTTTATTCTACCTGAGCCTTAGGTACTTCTGTCATTTTCCTGCAAAATCAATTTATTTTTCTTCATAGAGGTAAGAAGAAAATAAATACAAGTTTACATGTTACATTTTTTAATGATAAAGCCCATAAAAAGGTCGAGTGTTGTAACCTACAACTTTGATACCATTATGTCACAGACCTTAATTTATAATTTAAAAAAACATAATATTCTCTAATGGGTCTTCATCATCATTATTGTCACACATAATTTTATTTCTATCTTATGTCTTTCTTTGTTTCCCTTGTGATACGGAAAATTCATTATCTTTTCAATGTTTTGTTATGACGATAAGCTCATAGTGACTACATACTTACACGGAAAGACCTTTACAACCTCTCATAGCTTGTCATGAAGTCTTATAGTTTAATAATGGAATTGTTCCATAGTCAACCTTATTGTATCATATTTATATAAGTTATCCTAAGTCTTATTTCATTAAGACCAAGTATTTGATAATCTATAAAATATAATTGTTATTACTAAGTGGCAATCTCTATATATGTTTGTTATTTCTTGAGGTCATGATATATATGAGGTTGCTCAATGATTTGGTTGTTGGCAATAGCCCTCTCCTTATGGATATAGGTTCACTATTGGTACTATGTGTTCTTATACGTATGATCCTTAACTCATTTCATACTATATGATTTTTAATATTTTTTATGGTAGCTCTCATACATAAACACGAGATTCATATATTAAGTAGATTAAATTATTTATTAATCAACATATTTTGAAACGAGTTGTCATTGTAAGCCATCCATATGTGTTACACCTGTCCTTAGACAAGACGACTCATACTTGAGGATTTATTAGAGTGTTTTACGAGGTTTAAACTCATGTTATAGTACCTATCTTAAATTAAAAATTCAGCAACTTTTCCTCGTTAACCAGCGCCCTCTGTGGAGAATTTATCATACATCGGTCTTGCATGGGACACATATTGATGTTGCCATCTCGAGGAGGTTTATTTGGTTGATGTCCTAAAATATGTATACATGTTGGTTTGTTATGCCTCTAGGCATTAGGTTTTCTTGTCGGATTCTTTAGTTTTCCAATCGCTCCCATACTTAGCTCATTCCACATTCGTCACTTCTTTCCCTTGGCTCTGTGTTCTTCCTAAGAGGTTTTCCATTTTATGAGTTACAGAGTGCAGGTCTAGCTACCCCATTCTCATTTTCGTTTCCTGGGGAATTTATTGGGTAAACAGTCTGGGCGGTCATAGCTTCCTCGATCTTGCTATAAGTCTTTCCAAATGCTTTAAGGGTCGGTGCCTTTAACTGGTAAGAACCTCCCATAGCCATTTGGGGTTTCCTATAACTATGGTGGTATCTTAACTTAATAATATTTCCTGAGTATTACTTCAGAATATTAGTTTGTAGTTGGAGTTGAACCTTATTCTGTCAGCTATATCTCTTGTCAAACTTATTATTCTTATATATGTGTTTCCATATAATGTAATGATTGTAGGTTTTATAATCAGTTGCAGTAGTATTACTTCCAGATTTGTTTTGAGGGGGTTTTACCTTAACCTCAAGGTTTTTCCATTGGTACCCAGTTAGCTCATGAGTTCAGTGGTCTAGGTTTACCATTACAAGGTCAATTGTTTTGTCATTTCTTGTCTTTGGTCGATGATTAAGACCATTCATCTTGTTTTATTCCTCCTAGACTTAGTTTATGACTTTCACTATGATATTTTCCGAAGGATGTGTTCGCACGGATCTTAGTAGTTACTTTAATTTACATTATGTACCTATGTTATAGTTTTACATTAACTTTATTCTTGGATATTATCTAATGATGGGCCCTTTTGATGTTGTGAGGGGTACCCATCAGTTATCCAACAACCTAGAACATCCAGGTATGGTTTATAATGATGTAAGGAGATACCTGTAACATCCCACTCTTGCAAGCACATGTTATTGACTTAATCTTTGAGGACACTTGCATGCAAGTGATCCAGTTTTAGTATATGGTTGTTTGTTTCTCTTATGGATTCCTATTATGATGTTGATGGATTATGATTTATGTTGTATGATATCTCTGTATTGACAGATGTTATTGGCAAGTTTCCCCTGAGTGTGCAGGACACTTGACAGATTGAGGATGTCAATGGCATCACTAGACCTCCTGGGACTCTAGATTGAGTTAGGGAGTGGATTTTATTGGTTTGAGTATTTCATTTATGCATATGTGACATATGATAGATTATATTATGATGGTGTTTATGGATCTTTGAAAATGTTTCATTGATGGATGCAGGATGATGATTGTTTGCTAATACTATTCACATAAGGAGTAAAGGGGCCATGCACAACAACCATATATTGATGGAGAGGTGTGGCAACATCCCTGTCACAGCCTGCTAGCACTCCCGTCGTGGATCAAATTGTATATTAACGATTACCTAGTTCGAGAGATCCACGATGCAGTGAGGGAAGACCAAGGCAGTTTCTCACGAAGATTTCTAAGGGGTCTACAAAAAGGAAGGGTCTTTATTCCTTATAATCCCTTAGTCTCTCACAAGGTCTCTCGAATGGAGTATTGACTCCAAGGGTTGGACAACTACCAAAACCATTCAAAGGAGAGTGGCACCCTTGGAGCACAGAGTGCGTCTTGAAGGGCACGTTGTGTAATTAAAATTTAATCAAAGGTGAGTGGCACCCTTGGAGCATGGACTAAGTCTTGAAGGGAACGTCGTGTAAATAAATTTTGAGTCAATGAATCTAGGTGGCCTAGAAAACTTTTAGTGAATGTTAAACTTTGTAAAATATTGAGCATTGCCAAATTAATTAATAGATGTTAAGCCCTAATATTGGCTCATTACCCCTTAATTGGGACATATTACATTAGTAATGTTATTTTATTTATGTTGACTTTATTTCATTAGTTGTAATTATACCTCCTAGTCTCCTATATATACCAAGGAGACATTTTAATTTGGAATCATCTTGTATTTGAACATTTATGTGGGATAAAAGGAGGTTTCCCCCTCAAAGAGGCTTATTATCTAAAATTCTCTCTTTTTCAAGGCGTTGAGTACTTATTTTGAGTTTTTTCTATGCTATATTGATATTTGGTTCTTAACATATGGTATCAGAGCTCAAGGTCTTGGGGTTTCGTTGCTACATCTCAGACACCGTTGAATTTTTGCTATAACATTTTTTCTAAAAATATTCAGAAGGAACTTCTTGGAGGATATTTAGTAGATGGATCAAGGTACATTGCGTTAAAATTTCAGCTCCTGGGGCCTTATAATTTCAGAGATACAACCTTTGTAAGGTAGGGTTCTGGAATCATCCTGAATTGAATCATTGCGTAATTTTCGCTATAAACGTTTTTCTGTAACATTTTAGACCCTGAAATCTAGAGGATATTCTCAAACATTAGTAAGGTATTTGTGGTATCAATTTCCTCTTATGGTTCATCTTAAATTTGTATATACACCATGTGGAATATAGGGTATTTGACTAGTCTTATTGACTAGTATCAAGCAGGTGTTCCGGGTAAAACAATCATAAATTATTCCTAGAGTATCCAAATTGAGTGAGACTAGTTGCATTGGATAGTGGACATCTCGTAGTAGTTCTGTTATGAGTTACATAATTTTATATAAATTATTTTGTGCGGGGCACGCTATACAAGTGATATCTCCTGGAAAGGCCAAAAATCAACAAGTTGCGGGGAAGTTACCGTAAATTTCACTTGGCACATCCAATTTTTATCAGACATGTGGCATTGAAGAGAATAAATATCAAATACCTACAAAAAATAAAATTTCATACTCATAAGGGCCGAAATTTTGGAGATACAATAAAAGGAAGATTGTCTAGCTGAACCACCTCAAAATCAAGGTTTAAAGTGATACTTGGCGAACATGCCACCAAAAAAGGGAACATCTACACCAAATAAGTCTCCAGACAATCCTACTTGGACTCTTGATGAAGGTGAAGAAATGCGTAGGGACATAAATGATTTACAAAAGAAGACAGTAACCAAAGATGAACTACAAGAGATGATGGATTCAATGGAAGCTAAGTTGGATACTAAGATGGATGGCTTAAAAGGGGAGATCATGGAAGGATTGAAAAATTTCCTAATAGAGAGGACACCTAAAAGTGAAACTGTATCCCATGAAATTCATGATGAGGACACAAGGAAGGTGAATCAAGAATGGGGAAACTCCAACTTTGGGTTGAAGACCAACCACATTCCCAAGATCGATATGAGGAAGTTTGATGGAAACGACCCAATCACATGGATAATTCAGATGGACCAATTCTTTGATCTACATAATGTGCCACATACACAAAAGGTACAAATTGATTCTTTATATTTAGAACCCAATCAATTTGTATGGTATCGATGGCTTTGTTCTCGCAAATCACTCGCCACTTGGACAATTTTCACGGAAGAAATGATAGCACACTATGAGAATACAAGGAGAAATACCTTCTTTAGCCAATTGATAAATCTCAAGAAAAAGGGTTCAGTTACCGAGCACATTGAGAACTTCCAACGATTGAATATAAAGGTAACAAATATTCCATATTAGCACTTGATTGATGTCTTCATAGGAACTTTAAAGGATAACATTCAACATGAGGTTCGCCTTTGGGAACCCAAATCATTGGAGAATGCATTTAAGGTAGCAAGATACGTTGAATGTAAAAATATGGCTATGGCTACTAGAAGGACCAATCATAACATCTATAGAGAGAGTAATGCTCCTTCTTCCAAAACACCTCAACATACAAGGTTGACACCTCAACAATTGGAGGAAAGAAAAGAAAAAGGTTTATGATTTAATTATGACAGCAAGTACAGTAAGGGACATAAGTGTGGTGAGAATAAAGTATTCTACATAGATTGTGAAAAGGAAGAAGAACAAGAACAAGAACCATCTCGATATGAAAACGTAGAAACAATTTCATCTGAAGAGTTGACTCCCACGATATCATGTAATGCATTGGCTAGAATTAGCACTCCTTAAACCCTCAAGATCGAAGGATACATCAAAAAGAAAAAGGTAATAGTCCTAATTGATTCTAGTAGCACTCATAATTTCATTCACTATAAATTAGTCAAATATCTCAATTGCTTTTTATAAACAGCGCCAGAGTTTCAAGTAATGATTGCAGATGGAGAAACTATCAATTATTCTATAAAATGCAATAAGATCAGTCTTACTATGGGGGAATATGTAATGAATAGTCCAATGATTTCTATACCCATGGGTGGTGTTGATGTTGTACTAGGAAACCAATGGTTATAGTCATTAGGAACAGTGACTTTTAATTTTCAAGAACTTTTTATGAAATTTTCATTGGAAAGAAAAGAAATTGAATTAAGAGGTATCACAGGGAAACTTGGTAAGGTGATAAGCTCTAATGGCATGAAAAAATTATTGAAAAAGGGGCATCAAGGTGTTATTGCACAAATATGCTCACTAGATGTTCAAACATCTAAGCCATCTATTCCTCAAGATATCCAAGGGATCATTGATAAGAATTCCAAAGTATTTGAAGATATTCCCAAAGGTCTTCCACCCACTCGAAATCATGATCATGAAATTCTCCTAATTCATGGGAGTGTTCCTCCTAACATCAGACCATACAGATACCCTTATGCCCAGAAGAGTGAAATTGAGTGCATAGTTGAAGAAATGTTAGAGGCTAGAATTATTAGACCTAGCCAAAGTTCTTACTCTGCACCAGTGGTAATGGTATTCAATAAAGATAGCTCATGGCGTATGTGTCCAGATTATAGAGATCTCAACAAGATCACTATTAAAGATAAGTTTCCCATTCTCGTCATTGATGAATTACTAGATTAACTACATGGAGCAATCTATTTCACAAAATTGGATCTTCGTTAAGGGTATCATCAAATTAGAATGAAGGAAGAAGATATCCCAAAAACAACATTTCGAACTCATGAAGTCCATTATGAATTTTTGGTCATGCCTTTTGGCCTTACAAATGCACCTTCCACATTCCAAGGGTTGATGAATTCCATTTTCAAGCCCTTCCTTTAAAAATTTGTGTGAGTATTTTTTGATGATATACTAATCTATAGAAAGTCTTGGGAGGATCATGTGCAACATGTTGACAAGGTGCTACAACTACTAAAGGAGAAACAACTATATGACAAACCATCCAAATGTTTCTTTGGAGTGAAGGAGGTAGAGTATTTGGGTCATATTGTATCTCATGAAGGTGTCAAGGTAGACCCTAACAAGATTAAGGCCATGATGGACTGGACGATTCCCAAAACATTGAAGAATCTTAGAGGATTTTGAGGTTTGACAAGTTACTACTGCAAAGGAATTACACAAACCCATTTATGAGAAGGAATTGTTGGAAATACTACATGCATTGAAGAAATGGCATCCTTACCTAATAGGTAGGTACTTCAAGGTCAAAACAGATCATGATAGTCTTAAATACTTGTTGGAACAAAGACTATCTTCAGAATAACAACAAAAATGGGTAACCAAGATATTGGGTTATGATTTTGAGATCGTCTATAAAAAGGGGAAGCAAAATGTTGTGGCAAATGCACACTCAAGAAAGGATGAAGATGTTGAGGCCTTTCTCTATTCTATCTCAATTATCCAACCCGATTGGATAATAGAAGCAAGGGATGAATGGAAGAATGACGAAAAAGTGTGGACTCTCATTCAAAGGTTGCAACAGGATTCCAGTGCATCAGATACATTTACATGGAAAAATGATTCACTGTGGTACAAAGATCTCTTATATTTATATAAGAAATCCCAACTCAAACAAAAGGTACTATTGGAATTGCACACCTCTCCAGTAGGAGGGCACTCAAGATTTTTGAAAACCTACCATAGAGTCAAGAAGGATTTTTTTGGGGATGGCCTTAAAACTAATTTTCAAAGGTTTGTGGCAAAATGTTTGGTTTTCCAACAAAATAACGTGGAAACATTTAAGACCGCAGGTATTTTACAACCATTAGCCACCCCAAGTCAGCGTTGGGAGGAGGTTTCCATGGATTTCATCACAGGGTTACCAAAGTCTAAAGGAAAGAGTGTCATCATGGTGATTGTTGATAGACTGGCCAAGTACGCACAATTTTGTGCACTCTCTCATCCCTTGAAATCCAGTACAGTTGCCATCGCATTCATGGAGACAGTTCAAAAACTACATGGCAGCCCAAAGATTATTGTAAGTGACAAAGATCCCATCTTCACTGGACATTTTTGGACATAATTATTTTCTTGTTTGGGTACTAAATTGGTGTTGGATTACTGAGAGGGGGGGTGAATCAGTAATAGCATGATTATAATCCTTTTTCTTCAAATGTTATATCAATGTAGAATTATTATCCAATAATGAGCAGTAAGAAATAAATAATGACACACATACACAGTACACCATTGTTTTACGTGGAAACCCAAATCAGGAGAAAACCATGAAATTCTCTTTCTTATATGTCTTGAAGAATTACATTCATTGGAAGCACCAACTTCCTTTGTTTTCCAGCTACAACTGGAAGGAGGCTCCAACCCCCTAGTTTCTCAGGCTACAACCTAAGGGAAGCTCCAACTCCCCAATTCTCTAGCTACATCCAGAAAGAGGCTACAACCCCCAATATTCTTCAGCTATAACTAGAAGGTGGCTACAACCACTTGTCCTTGCCCCATCCTACCACCCTGAAGTAGAAGTAGAATGATGGAACCACTATCATACTATCATTGTGAGATATACCACTGTAAACCTATACCAATAAATCTGAACCATGCATCAACCATGCATCAACCTGTACCTCAACCTGTAATCAACCTTAGAAAGCACCATTAAAATAATTTATCCTTCCTTGCATTTCGGCCTTATTTTCTTCACCTTCACTTAGAATTATGGTTTAGATATCCTTGGTTACCTCAGACACATATAGATATTCAATATGCTCGAGTGTGATTCAAATGAGAGAGACTTGCCTCTTATTTATACTCTCCAAGTATCTTCCTTAAAAACATCTTCTAGGTCACTTGGCCCACTTTCCTTATTTTAGGGTTGGGTCCACTTCTAATTTCTCCATTAAATTTATTATTGAAATAATTTATTTTTCATTCACATTGAATTATAATACACTCATCACTTCAGTTTATTAATTACCTTTTAAAATCTCTTAAACCATTTTGACTACTTTGACCTTTTGGGGCTTCTAGATGACATATGAGGGTCCTCCAACTTCGTAAGGCCATAACTCTCAAACCATGAGGAGTTATGTGACATTCTACATACCATCAAAAATGGCATGACATGTAATATCCATATAGAATATTATTATCTGAAAATATATCATAACTCATACCATTACCCATCAAACAAACTTGGGTCCATTACCCAAACCTGGGGTCTCCAACTTCTCATGGCCATAACTCTCTAACCGTGAGGAATTATGTGACGTTCCACATACCACTGGAAATGACATGACAAGCACTATCCATCTAGTATATTTTCCCTAACAATTTCACTTTCCTTCATCTCATTATTCCACAATTAAGCATGGTTTCTCTTACTCCACAAAGCGTCTTCTCGTGAGGGATTTCACCATAAGGGGGCCACTTTGTAGTTCATCCATATTTACTTCTTATCAACCATGAAAAAACAATAATGATTCATATTTACATCAAAAAATATTGGTTCCATTACCCAAACTTTTGTGCTACGGGTCTTTCTTTAAGGGTTGTTATCAATGAAAACCAACCTTAATCAACAATTGGCTCATAGCTCATCCTATGATCCACAATTTGATGGACAAATCAAGATAGTGAACAAATGTTTGGAAGGCTACCTTCGTTGCTTTGTCTCTAATAAACAAACACAATGGTTCAAATGGTTACCTTTGGCAGAATGGTGGTATAACACTTTCTTTCATACTGCAACAAAAATGACAACCTTTATGGCACTCTATGGATACCACCCTCCCTCCATCACTTCTTCTCTAAAAGAAAAATCAAAAGTTCAATAAGTGGCATATCACGTCGAGCATCAACAACAAGTTCTCCAAATCTTAAAGGACAACCTGACCATGGCACAGAATCACATGAAACAACAAGCATATCAACATCGTAGTGAAATAAGTTTTGAAGTAGGGGATTGGGTGTATTTAAGACTACAACCATACAAATAGATGTCCCTCAAGCAAGCCAAGAAGGATAATAAATTATCACCAAAGTACTATGGCCCTTATAAGGTGTTGCAAAAGATTGGTACTATGAAATACAAATTGGAGTTGCCTGCATCTTCACGTGTACACCCAGTTTTCCATGTTTCATGCTTAAAGAAGGTTATAGGTGACAAGATCCCAGATCAAACTATATTTCCAGAACTTGACAAGGAAGGAAAAATCATATTGGATCTTGAAGCCATCAGTGACACAATAATTCGTCAGGTGAGGAATAGATCTATTTTAGAGTATCTCATTAAATGGAGGAAACTATCGGCTGAAGATTCCACTTCGGAGGATGAGTCTTTTATACAGAAGAATCCAGAGTTACTCAAGCATTGCAGAAAACACTTGTCTCAATGGGAGGGACATGTTAAGCCCTAATATTGGCTCATTACCCCTTAATTGGGGCATATTACATTAATAATGCTATTTTATTTATGTCGGAATTATTTCATTAGTTGTAATTATACCTCCTAGTCTTCTATATATACCAAGGAGACATTTTCATTTGGAAGCATCTTGTACTTGAACATTTATGTGGGGTAAAAGGAGGTTTCCCCCTCAAAGAGGCTTATTATCTGAAATTCTCTCTTTTTCAAGGCGTTGAGTATTTATTCTGAGGTTTTTCTATGCTATATTGATATTCAGATCTTAACAATAGATTAAATAATTTATTTAAGAATGAATTTATTAATCACAATCTCTAATGGTCCAAGCTTTTGCAAATAAAAATTTAACTAAACCTAAGTCTAAGTTAGTGAGAAGAATAAAAACTAAATTTTTAAATTAAATAATGAGGGGATGAAATAAATCAATTTAAGAATCAATGAAAATAAAAGCAAATCTAAAAGAGTGATTTAATACACTTTTCCAGACCCAGGGTTCAACGCTACAACAACGCACCAATAAAACCCTAACTACCATCCCTTTCGGCAACACCTGTGAAGCAAATGAAGTCTCGCCCGAGGTAGAGGCAGGGGTGGTTGCGAGACTCAGGTGTCTGCAACCTCAGCTGGGACACGAATCTATGATTATGATACTTAATAGAGAACTTAGCACCATCAGTTCCTCAATATGCAATCAATATCTACTTCGCTGATAAAATAAAGATTTGCAACATTCACACTGATCTAATGTATTTAATCACTTAGCATAGGTAAATAGATCAAATCTAGTAGATCAAGCACTAAACATATTCATACAAATCAGATCTAACATTCTCACATATCATTAGCACTAAGCATAAGCAGATTTATCTAATCATCTCAAAGCACTTAGCAAATAACATCTAAACACATCAGAACTTCACATAGAGCAGAGTAACACAATATTTACGTGGTTCACCCCCACCCTAGGGCTACGTCCACCAACTCTTCTTCTTTATTATCTTCTCAATAGGTTACATGCACATAGCCTCCGAACCCTTCTCTACATAGGACAGAAGATCTATGCAGCTCGCTAGATCCTTCTTCCTTTCATTATAGCACAAAGCCTTCCACTATCTTTTACAACCACTTGCACTTAGATCTGCAAGTCTCTTATAGTTATGCACAAAGCACTTACAGAATATACTTTCACTTAGAATACATTCACATCTGACTAGCGACCTAACATCACATATATGTCTCTCCTTACATTCCCTAGACATCTATTTATATATTAAAAAATAGGCCAAAGCATGGGTAAACCCATGGGCCAACATCCCAATCCTATTACATAATCCAAAAAACCCAAAAAGGGGCCTAGATCCCATGATCTCTGCTTTGTATTGCGCTCCTCCTTCGACGGGCTGTCGAAGTCCAAAATAGGTCAACATGACCAAGAATATCCCAAAACTTGGTCAAAGGCCAGCAACAAGTAATCACCAAATTGGAATTTAAGGTAGAATGGAATAAAGCTAAAGGAATGGGTACACATAGAAAGGAATCTAGAGTCTAGTCTAATTAGATAACATTCATATTTTAAGTCAACTCAGTTTTAGAAAGGCATCAGTCATTAATTGGGAATAAAGGGACAACTAGGAGTGATTTTAGGAGCTATTTTAGGTTGGGTGAGGGAAATTGAATTTTAATTAAATTAAATTGTGGATTTACTTGTGCAACTAAGGGAACAGGTGAAAAGTGTATGGGGGGAATAATTCCTAATTTTTTTTTTAAATGAATTAAATGTGCAAATGGAAAGGTGTCACTAAGGAAATTTTATATAACAAATGGCTGAGAGGAAGAAAGGATCACACTAGTTATGAGTAAGGTTTTGTTGTAGAAATTATGATTGGTTTTACTTTTGATAGTTGGGACACCCAACTTGAGAGAGAGAAAGTGGTGGCTCTACCTTGCAAGGTGAGATGGGAGCTAGAGGATTCCGGTTGTGTTTGTGCATGGCCCCTTTGTGGCTCGGGGGGCTAAGGGGGAAGAAGAGTACCCCTAATGTTGGTTGGGAGGTACCGATGAAGTCTCAACGGTTATAAAGAGGACGAGGGAAGGGAACGCCAACCATGAAGGATCGTTATCAAGCCTTTCTTTGTCAGTCACAGTATTTTCATTTGAGTTTGCATTGTATTAATTTTTTATTGTATGTATGGTTTTTAGAATTATTCTATTGATTGATGGCCTTGCGAAGCCGTGTGATTTTTGAATGCTTCTTATGCAACTTTATAACATTTGTATCCTCTGCGATTTATTAATTCTCTGTGTTTTTACAGGTAAAACCCCCTACGTTTGAAAGTTAAGTCTCTATGTTTCTCCTTGAGGAATTCGCCTAGCATTGGTACATTCACCCAGCTCCTTTATTCTTGGATTCTCTAATTTTTGTTTCAACTCTAGTCTGTGTTTTTTTTCCCTTGTACGAATCGCTCAGCATTGGTAATCTTTGCATTTTATTTCCTTCATTGATCAACGAATTTATACATTAGATCTTTGTGTTTTTATTTAATGATTCAAGGCTTGTGCCTTCATTCATTTTCTTGACAAATTTCATCTTAGTTCTCTGCGATTAGTTTCATTACCCAACAATTTTCTCTCTGGTTATAAACCCTGCATCTTAATTCAATTCTCAATGATTTCTCTCATTTTCCTCTGCAATTTTGTTTACCCTCAGCGAATTGAAAAATGGATATCATCTGTGATTTTGTTTTCCCTCGACAAATTTAAACAATGGATATCATCTGTGATTTTTTTTCCCTCAGTGAATTTAAACAATGGATATCATCTGTGATTTTTGTTTTCCCTCGGTGAATTTAAATAATGGATATCATCAACGATTTCTCTCCTTTTCCTCTGTGATTTTGTTTTCCCTGAGTGAATTTAAACAATGGATATCATCTGCAATTTATTTTCCCTCAGCGAATTTAAACAATGGATATCATCTGCAATTTTGTTTACCCTCATCGAATTTAAACAATGGATATCATATGGGATTTTTTTTTTTCCCTTAGCAAATTTAACAATGGATATCATCAATGATTTCTCTCCTTTTCCTCTATGATTTTGTTTTCCCTCAGAGGATTTAAAAATGGGTATCATATGCGATTTTTGTTTTCCCTCAACAAATTTAAAATTATGTGTATCATCTGATATTCTCCTTTCTCTCAGCAATTTTTAATAGGTGTATCCCCTACGACTTCCCTTGTTTTCCACTGCATTTTTCACATTAACGCTTTCCCAGTAAATGTGATTTTTGCCTTGCTACTTTACCCTTGATTTTATTTGCGTTTCAAGCATACAAACYGCCCAGCGATCAGTGAATCTCTGAGCTCATTCTCTAGCGAAACTCTACGTTATCTACCATATTCTCTATGTTTTTGGTATGTTAGTACTTACCCTGCGTTTGGAGGAATCCCATGCRAATTTATACCATCTCTCTCCACGTTTTGGTTTGTAAGAATACTTACCCATAGTGATTGTTATTATAATGATGTGACCTATGCAAGAAAAAATTAAATGATTAAGTTAGTCTTTTTGGAGCACTTTATTTTACTTTAATAAAAGGTACCACTAATACATTTTCTACATTAATAACCCATGTATCCCTCCTTATGTTGATTCCTTGTACCTACCACCCAATAGTAAGGAAAAATGGTTTACTCATAGGATTGATTGAAATTAAGTAATTACTTAATATAGATTGTGTTTACTAAAATAAGTGGTCCCTAGAAATTAAATACCATTAGGACCCCTTTTTCTTTGGAGAGTAACACTTAGTATTTTCATGTTCGATTGATTGGAATACTAGAATACTCTTGCACCATTAATCGTGTGAATATATATTTGTTTTGGAATATGTTTATTTTGTGCCATGAAAATTTGAGTTGATAATTATTTTGTTCCATGAATAAATGTGATGTATGATTGGTTATTCAATAAGATTTCCTTGGTGCCATGGAATAAAATTGTAATGTCCCCATCATTACGACTACATACGACGCAACGCAAAAGAAATTTTTTTTTTTTTAAAGCAGGAAGGCCACAATGAAAACTATTAAACAACACAACTTAACGATCAACACAATGCACACAGATCAAACAATAGACAACAAGACCCAACACATCAGCACGTCACGCAACTGGAAGAACTATGATATAATCAATAAACGGATAAAACGACTACCCGCTCGATGCATGCCAGCCAATGCCTACGAGCGAAAAGACAACCTCAATCAAGCGCAACAACACCAACCGACACGCGTGACATGAACCTTTAATGTGAGCGGGAAAATAGCCATCAAGAAACAACAATGCAAGGTGCATAAGTAAATAACATCAGCCGAACAATAGTGGCCCTTTGTTGTGCGTCACTGGATGATCTAAAATTTGACAATACTTTAATTAACCTTAATTTATGAGCGCCCACCAAATATCTTCCATATACCATATCTAGCAATGGCCAACTCAAGGCACAATTCTATTTGAATTCCAGGCACGCTGTTTAAACAATCATTCATTAAGGTATAATCTGAGGCATGAGAAGTGATATACCTTCAATGGGTCTTTTAGGTGGTCACGCATATATCATAACAAGTCACTATAACTATGATTACTCAAATTGATAGTTTAAATAAAGAAATGACTAAAATCTACGTCTTGTAATGCATCCAACTATGTTCCACAATCAAGTCTACACTCCAATCACACCTTTTTCATTATATGCCATAAATTAGCATAAGGGAAGCTTTCTCCATTCTTCCTAATTACAACCCTTCCCTTCCATCAATGAAGAATGAACACCAAAATATTTGAATAAATTTGTATTATCAAAAATTATTTTAACAAAAGGAAATTAACAACTACTCAAGTCAAGTGATGGCATTATCCTTTCAAGGATTAATCCTTCCCTGCCATCTATCCGAAAGGTAAATCCTCTTAACATTAAAATAGAATATTAAGGACAACTTCCACATAAATATTTATCAAAGAGAACTACACTAACATCGTGATATTATCTAAAGTTTAGGCAAGGACCATCTACTATATTTTCAATAACATCATTAGATTAATAGAACCATAAAACATCATTAGGTTAATAAAACCATAAAAAGGATAGTACCCTATTAAATACCATTAAAAAAACCATGCTAGCACCCTATTATATGACAGTTATAAAATTATCAAGAAAAGGAACACTCCTTTAAGACAGTTATAAAATTAAGGAAAGGCACAAGTCCTTTAGATAGTTATAAAATTATTAAGGGAAGACAAGATTGCCACAATCCACCTGTACTTCGTTAACTCATGGCTCCAAATAGTTAAGAAACCACTTGAAATTTCGATGCCACCACAAGGCACAGTTGTAATCCACCTGCATTGTTCTCGGATGGCGTTGTTCTAGAACCGTTAACCATCATTTAAATACACTGCCATAAGAACAAGAGATAGAGATAGGCATTCTAGGGAAACAAATTGTAATAGGTTGTAAAAACAATTTTCCAACACGATTTAACTGCAAATTAAATAAATCTAAAATAGGAAAAACTGAAGAACAACAATGAATTGTCAACAGAAAATGTGAAGCATAGCCACGGTTTGACGGTCAGCTCCTTTTATTCCAAGGAAATCCCAAGATTATCATATGGGAATTATACATAATCTAAACAAGGAATGTAAAAGAACATCGACAATTTTCTCATATGGAATTCGTAAATAACACCAACGAATTTTTATGCAGAAAATTTCGAGATAGTTTGTTGATGTACCTATAAAAATCGTGGAGCCAACTACAAGTTTACTAATGCTATTTGCTGGGAGAAAATGGAAAGACATGGAGATTATTAAAACACAGTATTCACATGTTAAAAACACACTATTACACAACCATAGAATGCATACAATAAATCGTTTTCATTACAACACAACATGCAACAAAATCGTTGTCACACAATGTACAAATTCGTTTTCAATCTAGGAGTAAATTGGCTTCCATTTAGATGTATAATTTGTTGTCAATCAATGAATAAGATCATTGTGTTATTATTAATATATCATTGTGCTATCCATTAAAAAAATCGTTATTTAAACTGGAACAATATAATAAATTCATTGTTATTAACACTATATATATATATATATATATATATATATATATATATATATATATATATATATATCGCTATCCAAATCATTGTTGTTAATTAAGTAAGATTTACTTCATGCATTTTCTGGCATACAATAAATATGATGTCATTGTCCATGACATGGGTATTGTTGTTAATACAAATGTATGTTGTTGTCCATTAATGATAAAGTCACGGTGATTGCAGGATAACACGGTGTCTAAAATACACCAGATCTAAATTGCATTCTAAATCATAGTCTAATAAGTGTAAATTCACAATCCATTAATTGTAATATTTCCAGTCTGATAATTGTAATTTCACAGTCCAAAATGAAACAATTCACATTCTAAAGGATGGTAAGATCGCAGTCAAATAAGGTGTAAATTCACAGTCAACCAAATGTTAAAAACATAGGTAAGGGTTTAATAACATAAATAAAAAAATGCAGGTAAAACAACAACGAAATTCGTTGGGTTAAAAGATGGAATCGTTGGATAAAAAAAAAGGCAATTTCGTTGTATAAGAACTGGGTAATGGCTTAGAAATTTGTGGGGTACAAGCTGTTAAAATCCAAGAGGAGCGGGGGTGAATGTTGAGATCTAACAATAAAAATGCATAGGTTAGCATCTCAACGCTGGAATCATCAAAACACAGAGGGTTACCATTCCTCAACACTGGACATCATAAAAAATGCAGAGGTTTTCCATTAAAATGCTGGGAATTATCATTGAAAAGTCGGAGAGATTTTATCAACCAAAACACAAAGATAAACCAACAAAATACGCAAAGATAAATCATTCTGCAATGAATCAATCAACGCAAGGATAAGAAGGGGATAAACACCTAGGGAAAACTTATCCTCCACTCATCATCCATGCATAGAAAAGTAGGGCATTTGAATCTATAGGTCTTTAAACACCGAAGTGACGATCGTTGATTCGATCCTGCCGACTACTCAGGCATGGAATAATGACTAAAAGGATAAGGGAAAAACTAATTTCTTCATAATTCGATAAAACAAACACAGAAAAGTCATAGAAATCAGGGTTGGGTTCACCAAGAGAATCAAATCAAATGCAACAAGCGTAAGGCTGGGATGACTTTAAGTTCATTGATTATAAAATGTTGAGTAAAAAATAATCTTTACACAAAATAAGTACAGTAATGAAAGCGTAGGAACAATAATAATATACCATTCAAAAAAAAAATGTGTATCATAGCCAAATGCAATAGCTTCGAGTCGCAGTCTCATGTGCGCTCTGTCCATCTCCCGCTTGTTGATCGATGTGACCTCACCGGTACCTCCTAGCCAACGCTACGGGTACTGTTCTCCCCCCTAAGCCCCCTGAGCTGTAAAGGATCCACGCACACAATACCAGAGAACCACTAGTACCTAGCTCGCCTCGCAAGGTCGAGCTACCACTCGTTGCCCGAGCTGCGTATCCCAACTCCCAAAAGATAAGTCTAGTCAAGACAAAAATTCAACAACGTAACATTACACATAAATATTAGATCCATACCCCCCTCCTCCTCCATCATTTTTATAGATTTTTTAAGTGATTTCTTTCCCAAATTCTCATTTAATTTATTTTTCATTAATTTAATCAGGAAAAACCTCCCCCATACACATGTCACTCATCCCCCTAGTTGCACTAGATATTAATTTCATTAATTATTCAATTATTCCTATTTCCTTCACCCACCAAAAAGCATTCCTAAAAACTCTCCTTGGTGTCCCAATATTCTCTTACAAATTTTAAATGACTTACGCCTTTACTAAATTCCTAGTTGAGTTCATAATTATAAAGTTCTTAAAGGCAAGATTCCTTACTAAGTTAGACATTCATCTTTTTCCTTATGTTTCCATTTTTCGTTATGTTTCCCCTTTTTCCTATAGTTTCCTATTTCTTTTAAGTTTCCCTCTTTTCCGTTTTTAACTAAAACTCAAAGTAGCAAGTGTAGAAAAACAACCATTTACCCCTTTTTTCTTTTTAATTAAAAATTAAAATAGAATATGTAGATAAAACAATCATTTACCCTTTTTATTTTTATCTAAAATTAATTAGGAAAAATAGATAAAAACAACCAATTCCCTTTTTAAAATATTAATCCCGCACTATAATTTGGTTTTAATAATTTAATTTAATTTCTTACCCCCTTCTTGTTACATGTTTAATTATGATTATTATTATTTTTTACCACATGTGTTACTTAGACCTAGATTTTAATTTCACTAGGCTGGGCGACATTTTTATTAGGATTTTTTTTTTAAATCTTACTTATCACATCATTCATTTTAAGGTCGACTAGGTTTATTCACTTACCCATTGAAATCATGATGTGCCCTTCAGGTCTCACTAGGTGCTCCAAGGGTGCCACTCTCCTTTTTCTATTTTCCTTGCGTGACATGCCCTTCAGGACGCACTACGTGCTCCAAGGGTGCCACTCGCCTCTTGACTGACTTGGAAGACATCAAAAACTCTGGAGTCAATACTCTGCTAGGTGATATTGTGGGAGACTAAAGACCTCTAAGGAATAAGGATCATGCCTTATTGTGTTCCCCTTAGAATCATCGTGAGCGACCATCGCAGTCTTCCCTCACGGCATTGTGGGTCTTTTCAAACTAGGTAGTCGTTAACCTACAGTTCTAGCCACAGTGGGAGTGCTAGTAGGTTGTGGGAGGATTTTGTTCCACACCTCTCGCTCAATTCTTTGGTTTTCCTACGTGACCCCTCTACTCCACATTTTAATCTGGTCAGAAAGCTATCGTCAGCCTGCATCATCAATGAATCATGTCAGAAATAATAATCAATCATCATAACATATAATCATATGTACATATGTCATATCAACAACAATCAAACCCTAATAGTCCACTCCCTGACTTGCTCCAGAGTCCAAGGGGTTTCATCAATGCCTCTTCATCCTCGAGGTCCAAAGTCCTGCACACTCAGGAGAACCCAGTAAATAGCACCTGTTTATGTAAATAAAACAAAATAACATATCATCATATCCATAATTCCTCGTAATCATAATCAAACAACCAATAGTATAATAATGTGGATCACTTGCAAGAAATTGTCCTCAAAGAATAAGTTTTCTCAGTATGCACAAGAGAGGGATGTTACATACACCCCCTCTTGGTCTAAACTTCGTCCCAGAGTTTCACAGTATATAAACTTGTAGAAATAATGTGTATCATAGTATCACAAGTCTATCTATCAAACAAAAATGGAAACTATTGGCACATATCATATGTGTCTTCGCATGTCGTTGAGTGTGGACTATAGTTGTCCCACTAGACCTTGTCCTGATCTACTGTTCAATGTCGTAGTTATCAAATGCAACGATCCAAGATGCAGATTGGCTTAGTCGTGAGTGCACCCTCATCCGATAAATGCAAGGTAGTCAAGTCAAAACATGTGTAGGATCACTAACATAATGTCTCAAACAGAGACATGAAAGACATCGTTCATACACCTCAAGGATCAGGCAAGGCTAGTCAATAGGCCATGACCCTCTCTTTTCCACAATCTCGCAGGATCCCATGAATATAGGAGAGATTTTAACACCCTTTCCAAACTTGATCAAAGTCTTATGTGGTTTCACCTGCAAGAAGACTCGATCGCCAACTTTATAACTATGGTCGACACAGTGCGCATCGGCATAACTCTTATGTCGATCCTGCGCTTCTTTGATCCTTGTCTTATTTTTTTCATTTTATCTTCCATTTCTTGGATCACTTCTATTCCCACCAGGACCCTATCCTCAAGTCGATCCCAACTCAAAGGCATCTGACATGGTCGCCCGTAAAGAATATCGAAAGGCACCATCATAATGGTGCTTTGATGACTGTTGTTATATGTGAATTCTACCTATGGCAAGAATTCTTCCCAACGCTTTTGTTGGTCCATCACGTGCATGCGCAACATGTCCTCCAAGATTTGGTTTGTTCGTTCAGTCTATCATTTTCCTCTAGGTGATACGCAGTACTAAAGTTAAGTTGGGTTCCCAATGCCTCTTGGAAACTAGTCCAAAATCATCTAGAAACAATGATCCTCGATCAGATATAATCCTCTTAGGAACACCATGCAGCCTCACAATCTCACTAGTGAAAACTCTAGCTAGGTCAGGTGCATGATACATTGTACGCATGGGAATAAAATGAACACTCTTCATCAGAGTGTCAACTACCACAAAAATCGAGTCATGTCTCCTTGTCATTAGTGGCAATCCAACAATGAAACCATCGATATGACCTCCCATTTTTATTTTGGAATAGCATGTGGTGGTAGTAATCCTGCTAGATGTCTATGTTCAGCCTTCACCTACTGACATTCTAGACATCTTKCCACGTAGTTGACTATGTCTTCCTTCATTCCTTTCCAGAAGAATAAGGGTTTAAGTTATGCCCTCATCTTTGTGACTCTCGAGTGATCCATGTACACTGCTCTGTGAGCCTTGTTTAGGATCAAACTCCTCAACTCATCGTTCGGTGGTACGTAATTCGWTTTTTTTAAATATCAATAATATGTCATTGTTCAACGTAAATCCTTCAAATATTGGTACCATCATAGTGTTTTTTCCGATAAAATCCTTGACCTCTTTGTACCATCATCGTCACGTTGTAAAGTTAGAATATTTTCACGTAGATTCATATGAAGAGGCAATCATCGAAAATATGTGTGGTCTCTGACTCAACGCATCTACCATTATGTTCATTGTTCCCTTTATGTAAGTAATCTCGAAATCGTGTTCGCAAGGCAAATCCGACCAATGTTGTTGTTGTGCGTTCAAGTCTCTTTGTGTAAAGATGTGTTGTAGTCCACAATGGTCTGTTTAGTTCAAAATTTCATCCAATATGTTAGTGCCTCCAAACTCTCAAGGCATAAACAATGGCTAACAACTCCAAATCATGCATCACATAGTTCTCCTCATGCCTTATCTACTTTCTCAAAATGTAAGTGATCACTCGATCATCTTGCATCAAGACTCCACCTAAGCCTTCTTTGGATGCGTCGGTGCATACCAATAAGTCTGCATCCATGTCAAGGACCTAGAGTATTTGTGTTTTTGTCAACACCTCCTTGAGCCTATGAAATGCCTCCACACATTTCTTGGTCCAAACAAACTTCTTGTTCTTCTTCTGCAATTTTGTAATTGGATTTTCTATCTTCGAAAAATCCTCGACGAACCGTCGATAGTATCCTGCTAAACGCATGAATCTACACACTTTTTGGACATTCGTCGACGTAGGCCATTCCATAATAGCCTCTACCTCTATTGGATCCAC
>JASDQU010305967.1:79682-93801 GCA_032191745.1 Picea mariana | reverse complement strand
AAAGGATGTCCTTTATATGCAATACAAGTGTTGAACTCTGTTGAGAACAATAAACCAATACTAGAGGACCATCCCATATTAAGAGAGTATAAATATGTGTTTCCAGAAGAGGTACCAAGTATACCTCCAAGAAGATATATTTACTTTTTAATAGAACTTGTACCAGGAGAGGTGCCAATGTCTAGAACACCCTATAGAATGAATACACCAGAGCTAGTTGAGCTCAAACTAAAACTAAATGAGATGTTGGACAAAGGTTAGATTTAGCCTAGTGTGTCTCCTTAGGGAGCAACAACTTTGTTTGTGAAGAAGAAGGATGGCACACTCAGGATGTGCATAGACTATAAACAACTCAATAAGATGACCATTAAGAATAAGTATCCCTTGCCATGGATTGATGACTTGTTTGGCCAATTGAGGGGTGATACAATTTTATCCAAGATTGAATTGAGGTATGGATACCATCAAGTCGAATTAAGGATGAAGATATCCACAAAACAACCTTTAGGACGAGATATGGGCACTATAAATTTGTGGTGGTGCCATTTGGGATTACCAATGAACCAACCACTTTTATGTGCTTAATGAATAATTTATTTAGTAATTTCTTGGAAAGATTTGTGTTGGTTTTCATTGATGATATCCTAATCTGTTCTAAGAGTATGGAAGAGCATGAATAACATCTCAATTTAGTGCTTCAAGTGCTAAGAGAACATCATCTCTATGCAAAGTTTAGTAAGTGTGACTTTTTCCAAAAACAAGTCCATTACTTAGGCCATGTTATCTCTAAAGAAGGAGCGACGATTGATCTTGAAAAGATCAAATCCATTATGGATTGACATACCCCAAAAGATGTATCTGATATTAGATCCTTTATGGGCCTAGCAAGATACTATAGAAGGTTCATAAATGGATTTTCCAAAATTGGTTTCCCAATCACATTCCTTTAGAAAAGGGAATTAAATTCGTTTGGACATCAGAATGTGAAGAGAGATTCCAACAGTTGAAATACTTTTTAACCAATGCACCTGTGCTAAAGATTGCAGACCCAAGAAAGGACTTCCTTGTGTGTACAAATGCCTGTAAGGAAGGGCTCGGAGGAGTCCTTATGCAAGAAGGGCATGCGATTTGCTACAAATCTATAAAATTGAATGAACATGAAATCAATTATGTGACCCACGATTTAGAATTGAATGCCATAGTACATGCTTTAAAAATGTGGAGGCATTACCTCCTAGGTAAAATATTTGTACTTATGACATACCATAGTCGGTTGATATATTTGTTTGATCAACCAAAACTCAATGCTAGATAAGCTAGGTGGATTTCTCTCCTCAGTGAGTTTGATTTTGAAATCAAACATATTAAAGGAAAATAAAATAGGGTGGATGATGCCCTTAGTAGAAGTATGAAAGTGATTCACTTGGAAGTTGTAAGCACCTGTGAATCAAACATCAAGGAGAGAGTCAAAAGTGCACAAGAAATAGATGCATTTCTCAAGACTGTGAAATCATACCTAGAGCAAGAGCCCATAGGGATGAAGTATGAGGGATATCAAATGTTGAATGATGGCCTGCTAACTTACAAAGGTAGTATGTATATTCAAAATTGTGATGACTTGAATAGGTTCATAATGGATGAAATACATAAAAGACCATATACTGGTCATCCTAGTTATCAGAAAATGATAACAACCACTAAGAAACTATTTTATTGGCGCAGATTGAAAAAAGACATAGTTGATTACTTAGATAAATGTCTAAAATGTCAACAGGTTAAGGCAGAGCACCGACATCCAACAAGGTTGTTGTAGCCCCTACCAATCCCATAAAGAAAATGGGAAACTATCTCCATGGATTTCATCACAGAGTTGCCAAAATCAATCAAGCAGAATGATGCCATTATTGTAGTTGTGGACAAACTGAGCAAGGCTGATCACTTTATTCCCATCAAGTCAACTTGCAAGGAAATAAATATTTCTAGTACTTTTATGAAAGAGATATTTAGGATGCATGGCATGTATAAGGAAATCATATTAGATAGAGATACAAAATTTACTTCAAATTTTTGGAAATCTCTTTTTGCCGGTTTTCAAACTAAATTGCTATTTAGTATAGCCTATCACCCTCAAATTGATGGGAAGACAAAGAGGGTAAGCCAAGTGTTAGAGGACATGTTAAGAATGCATGTAATACATCAGGCCAAGAAGTGGGAAGACTACCTACCACTGGTAGAGTTTGCTTATAACAATGGTTATCAAGAGTAATTGAAGATGAGCCCTATTGATGCCCTCTATGGTAGACAATGCAATATTCCAATCAGCTGGAATAACCCAATAGACAAAATTACACTTGGACTAGATATGCTAAAATAATTGGAACAAAAAGTAGTTCAAATAAAACCAAATTTGAAAGTAACTTAGGATAGACAGAAAAAATATGCATATAGAAAGAGAACTCCTAGAGAGTTCAAAGCAGGGGATCATGTGTATCTGCGAGTTAGGCCCATAATTTTTTTCTTGAGAATGGGATCTTGTGCCAAGATTTCACCTCGGTATTGTGGAACCTTTGAAATTTTGGATAGAGTGAGATATGTAGCATATAGACCAACACTTCCTCCCATAGTGAAGACACATAATGTTTTCCATGTTTCGTTATTGAATAAATATGTACATGATTCTAATCATATAATTGATTGGTATGTGATTCAAGTGGAACCAGAGGGAGAATTCCTTCCAGATCCACAATGCATAATAGTCAGGAAAGAAATACCACACAAGAACATAACCATTGCACATGTCAAGGTGCAGTGGAAACACTTTGGTCCAGATGAAGCTACATGGGAAATGGAGGATTCCATGAAACATGGATACCCATTTTTGTTTACTATTGTATATACAGAGCACATTGAAAATTAGAACATCGAAGGTGATGTTCCTTTAAGGGAGATGAGATTTTAATAACCTTGTTTCCCTCAGCTTGTAAAAATAACTATAACCTGCTAAAAGATTATGGGTAGACTGAATATGTGTGGATGTTGGAATTGATGATCCTTTTTTATATAAAAGGTAATGTATATATTTCTATTACTAAATAAAATGGAAAGTGTTGCAAAACTGCTGAAGGGGTTTTCCAAGGTAGATAATGATGCATGAGAGAGATGGTGAGGGGAACCAATAATGGTTCAGATGACCCCTACCAGACCAGTACTCTACTAGATTTAAATTATTCATACCCAAAACAATCCTCTGACCCAGGAAAAAATAAATTACCAGTGAGGCTGGTAGTTGGGAAGTCCTCCTCAAGAGTAAATGAGGAGATGGGTAGAGTACCCATCTGAAAAATTCCTGACCTAACCCACGAAATTGGTAATTGGACCCATGAAATCTTTTTAAGGAAGGCAAGAAAAGAGAGGAAATTCGTGGGAAGAAGGGAGGAGGAAAGAATATGAGTTTGGTGACCATTTTCGTAGGAGGGAGAGCATGTGGAGCTCTCTGGTTCTGAAGAGAACTAAAAAACAATTTTTTTCTAGGTACAGGAATTTGCTGGGTAACGTTTTCAGTCCAAGCTAATAAATGAGGTTATAGGGAAGATGAGTTACTGAGGAAGCACTCATTGCAAACCCCCTTTCTTGGTGGAGAGAAAATTGATCTTACAAGTTCTTGTGGGAGGAGGAGAGTGGCCTTCATCCCTGGTTGTTGTTGAACATAAGGAAGAATCTCTTTCAGAGCATCATGATCTAGCTAGGGGGTGGCCAATGATAAATATTTCCAGGATTTTCTGTGCCTACGGTTGGGTGGAAAATGGAACCCCTTTCAACACTTGCATCGCTATCTGGTTTCTAGATAAGTATATTTGGTTAAATCTCTGTAGTGTTTAGATCAAAGAAAAAAATATACTATGTTTTATAACTATGTAAGTTTAATCTCTAACAAAAGTGACTGGATAAATTTAAGCAAAATAAAGATGATTGCTTAACTGAAGCTCTTTTGATTTAATTTCTTACCTTTTGACTATCTATGTGCTAAAATAAGATTTATGGGAGTGGATGTTGTGGTTGACTATGCTGTACAGTTTAATGCATGTTTGAGAATTGATGACTAAATAATTACAAATATTTATAACACCTATGAAAGAAGAGAGAGTGATTTTTCTGCATAATAGTGCTCCATTTTAGTATGTCCTCAAATCCCATGCTAGAAAAGTTAGAGGATATCAGATCTGTGTGGACTTCAGGAAATAATCTCAAATATCGGAAAACATTAAAAGTCCTTATAAATAATTATCGAGGAAAAATAATTAGGACATAAACATAAAATTGGTCTAAATGAATTAAAATACAAAAGTTCTCAAAATTATATTTGGGGCATAAATAAACATAAATGTTTAAATTGTGTTAAATCTCCTAAATTTGGGAAGAATCCCATTAAATTTTGGTGGGCAGTAAATCCTGGTAGAAACACCGAATTTACTGTGGAGGTAAATCTTTGTATTAAGACCATTTCCTTAAATTTAGTAAGAGTAGTAAAGCACAATAATAAGGAAATAAAATTCTACTCATTTACCCACGAGAAGGGAGAGATTATAATTATATTTTAATTTCTAGGATGGATAAATTTCCTTGGAACATAAAATTTTATTAAATCTATTTATAAGGCTTGGAAAACCATATTTTTCCTTTCCTTATTTTTCTGTAAGAGAAAATAATTTCCTTTAAATATTCCAGGTAACCACACTGAGTAAGACTATGGAAATATATGTATATATGTCTATATACATATGATTATTGTTATTATTATTAATATTATTTCATTATTTTGAAAATGGAGGTTAAAGTCCTTGGAGATGAGACTAAAGAGAATATATTTATTATTTTTTAATGTCAAACACACCATGAAATAAAGGGTGACCAAATGCTTTAACCATCTCGTGGTATTTGGAACTCTGGGAGTTCGGAGCTCCGAGGCTTCGAGATGTTTGGATGATGGGATTTTCACGAGCCAAAGTAGCTGAATGCTCGAACTCTATCTTCCCTATGCAAGGTTTCAAAAGAGAAGAAATATAATTAATTGTATTGTATGGTATTTAAGATGATCCATTAATGTCCCAAAGAGATTGGATCTAATGGTGGAAAGCGAGGAGTTTTTCACCATTGGGCAAGGTTCAATTCTCATGAGGGATTTACCTGGAGCCACGGGGGCACCTTGAGGTAGTGGTCGAACGTGTGGTTGCACCCATAGATACTATATTAAATGGTATCATGACCCGTGCACACATAAGTGTATCAAATCCCACCCCCATGTCCTTCAAATTTAGCCCGCAGGGGTGTATATCGATTGGCAAGTGTCGTGTAAATGGAAGGAAATATGTAAAGGAGGTCTCAAGTCACCCCGATTTACTTGTGCTCCATGCTTGCGACTTGTGTGGCGCACCTGGGGTTATAGTGGTAGCGGATGGGTATTGACCACGTGTCACCCGAGTACGAGAACCACGAGTTGCTGATTCCCCCAGTATAAAAAAAGAAAAAGAAAAGATGATCCATTAACGTAAATTAATATAATACACCTTTATTACAATATATATATATATATATATATAAGTTAAAATAAATCATTGTATTTATGTTACGTTGTAATACCAGTGGGTCCCCTCCGGAACTCCGAGACTCTGGGTTATATGAGAATGAAGAATTGTGTGGAGGATTCGAAGGCGTGGACCTGCATATCCTTTCCTTCATTACAATATTGAATATTAAATGTAATATTAGATATTATTTAAAATTGGGTGAGAATTTCGAGAGGTATAATATATTATATTATATTAATATTTATTAAAATGGTTACACGTGAACGAAGCCATCTATTTTTAAATATTAAATAATGTGGAAACGTGCATAAGAGGGGCCACTTCGTGGATCCGAGAGATTTGAATATAGAGGAGGTGTTGGGGATCCGAGGGAGATTGACCCAGAGAACACACACACACTCTCTCTTTTCACTCTCTCTCTCTCTCTCTCTCTCTCTCTCTCTCTCTCTTTTCAATCATTAAATATAATATTGGAGAATGTTAAAACCTGGGCACAATTTTCGAGGAATATAAAATAATATATTATATTATTTGAAGGCTAATTAAATTGATTACATGTGAATGAAGCCAACTCCTTTGAATATTAAATGGTGTGGTAATGTGTGCAAGTGGGGTCACTTCGTAGCTTTGGGACTACAGGGATCCGAGAGAATTGAGTATAAAGGATGTGTGGGAGAGTCGAAGGAGATTGACCCGGAGAACTCTCTCTCTCTCTCTCTCTCTCTCATGTCAAATATTAATAAAATATTGGAGAATTTATAAACTTGGGCGCATTTTCCAAAAACGTTATTATAATATATTTTAAATAAGTTTATTATGGTATTAGTATGTGACAAAGTACCAACCCTTCTTCCTTTTTAAATTTATTATTTAATGCGAAGTCACATGTCATTGTGGACCCTTTGGGAGTTCGGGACTTCGAAGCTCCGGGAGTTCAGGGCTTCGAGACTTTGGATGTTTGGGGATGATAGAAGGAGCAAGAAAAAACGACCAAAGGCCGAACCTATTTTCCCGCTTTCCAATGTTATAATATAATTAAGCACACATAATTATATCGTATGGTAGTATAATAACTTGTATTGGCATAAAGGCATAATAGAGGTGGGACCTTCTGAAGCTCAGAGGCTCAGGTATTAATGGGTATTGACAAGCCTATGTGCTCCTTTGATATAATTAATCATATTATAATATAATTAAATTGAATTATATTATAATTAATAAAAGGATAATTTGTGGTTGAATATAGTTAATCATTTTCTCAATAAATAAACAAATATGCATATATTTATATATATGTTAAATTACGTGAACATTCAGCATGGAGTTACGTTCTGGGAATAATTGAATTATATCCCTTAATTGAGGTTAATCAACTTAAGTATATTATGGAGAAATTAGCCTCATTGTGTTATAATATAATTACTCATAATTATCATATGAGTAATTTATTAATTTAGTGCTAAATTACTTCTAGGGGGGAAAGAGAAAGTAAAAACTCTGTAATTACTGGGCCATGGGTATTAGGCTAAGAATACATTAATTATTGGATATTAGTTGTGGAGAATAATTATCCTAAATGAGGTTTAAGTAATTAATTACCAAGGAATGGTATTCTACGAAATATTAATTAAGTATTTTAATTGGACTATAGGATAGGGACTATTGTCATCCTCTAGTCGTGCAAGCCTAAGCGCCCTGCCGTGACATGGAGAATTGATGATGACTAAGAACGTCATTGTAATGGTGCATGTTAATCTTCCATGGGTTGACAAGTTGAGTGGAGTCCAATAGGATTGGTGAACCTTAGGTTCCGAATGGATCGTAACTGTAGTTTGGGAGGTCTGGCATGCATCGAGACTATCCATCAAGAGAAAGGGATTAGTCCTCGATACCATATTCGTCAGAGGTAAGCGAAAAATTTATACCCCATCCCTTAGAAAGGTACCTAGGGGTCAGGTGGGTGGCAGTGGATGGGAATACTATCTATGTGTCTTATGCATGATATTTTTGGTTTCCAATATTGCTTCTACTATAATTATTTTAGTTGATTATTCCAGCAAGTATATTCTATTTTGTGAGTTTCTAATTTGATCTACAACAATGAGATCACTAGATAACAAAGTACCTAGGTGTTGGAGTAGGCTAAAATCAACATGGTATTAGAGCCTATGCTCTGAGAGGAATCCATATCTCTAATCCACAACAATTGATATCATATTTATCATATTTGCAAGGAGATCTCAGTAGATTGATAACCAACAGTTAGAAATCAAGGGTTGGATTTCAGGGAAACAAACATACTGAAGCAGAACCATGTTTTTTAGTCATATAGAGTTGTACACAGGTTTTAGAAGGAATAATCACGTACATATATTGGTTTTCTTAAGGAAATTCATGTACATATGCGAGTTTTAGTGGTGACTGGAACATACAGATTCGTATCAGGTCTAAGGGATGGTATTAACAAGTTTGAGAGTTGAAGACAGATTGGATGGAGCATTAAACTTCCTATCTTGGAAAACACACGTTACTTTGGCATTGAAGGAGTATGAACTTTGGGAGTTAGTGGAAAAAGTAGTTTCTCTAGCGACAGATCCGTTAGCTTTGGAAGTTCACGAGAAGAAGGAGATTAAATTTGAGTGGATAATCTTGGATTCAATGAAGGATTATATAATTCCTCACTTATCCGAGAAGAAGACTACCAAGGAGATGTTTGATGCCCTGGTAGTATTATTCCAGAGCACTAACATGAATAGGAAGATGGTATTAAGAAATAAAATCAAATCTTTTCAGATGTATAGATATGACAATGTTACCATCTACTTCATGAGGATCACTTAAGTACATGATCAACTTGTAGTTATAGAGGAGAAATTGGATGACATAGAGCTCATTAATGTTGCATTGAATGGTTTTCCCAAGTCTTTGGAACCATTTTTCAAGGGAGTCTGCACTTGGAAAAAACTGCCATATTGGAAGAGGATTTGGGATGATTACATCCAGGAAAATACTCAGGAGGAGTCTAAAGTAGGAAGGCAGGCTGATGAAGAGGAGGAGAAACTGGTCCTTTTCAGTAAGACAAGAAAGGGTAAAGGAAAGGGTTCAAAGGGTAACAATGAGGAGTCAACCTCACATCCAGGTAAGAAAGACTTAAGCAAAAGAAAGTGCAGCTTCACATACCACAGGTATGGGCACTATGCATCATAATGTATAGAGAAGAAGGGGAAAGGGAAGAAACAAAAAACAACATCAATAGAGACACAACTAGATGAGTTTGCAACAAAGTTTGAGAAAGAATTACTGATATCTTGCCTCTCTACCAACACCAACTTAAGAATTGCTTGGTACTTGGACAATGGCGCTTCTCATCATATGACAAAAGCACATGAGGTATTCAAGAGTCTAACAGAGGACTCAAGTACCCATGTGGAGATTGGTGACGATTCCAATTATGCAGTGAAGGGGAAGGGAACTATCATATTTCAACTTGCGTGAGGGGGTTTGTTAGAGGACCAAGATGTGATTTATGTACCAGAATTGAAGACAAACTTTCTCTTAGTTTCAGTTTTGGAGGACATGGGTTTTTCCATGAATTTTTAGAGAGGGAAAGTACTCATAGTACTCATATCTATAGAGGGAGCTAGACCTACCACAACAATGAGCATTGGGGTAAGAGAGGGAAGGTTGTACAGGTTGAAGGGATATAATATAGGTGGATCCAAGGGGATCTTGGATCATGGATCAATGTCGATGATTGAGGACAAGGTGCAGGAGGCTTTGAAGGGTGAGCAAAGTTCACAGATTTCTAGTGTGAGGAGTCAACCTTCATATGGGAAGAGGGAGTTATCCCCTTCCAGTTCTATCAAAAGATCGAGTTGGTATGAGATGAAATTGATGGATTCTTAGGAAAAGGAGGCTCCTAGGAGAACATTAAAGGAGAGCAGGCCTTTGACGAAGTTTCCAAACTTCAAGGAAATGATATGTTATGTCATTGAGGAGGAAACAATTCAGTAGGACCAAAAGGATGCCTTTGTATAGGATTATGTGCACAACATTTTTCCATGGTCGGAGGGAGAACCTATTCCAGGTGGATCTTTGAGAAGTACCTTCCTTGATAAGAGGGAGTTTTGATGTTTGTAGCATCAAAAAGGTACTTCTATATAGGTTTATGTGTCGAGATGTGTAGAAGTCATCCAAAGCCTTCTCCCTTGATACTTTACTTTAATTAAAGGAATTGTTAAAGTAAAGTGATTTTATTAATTAGTTGATTTATAATTAATGAAATTCTAAAGTAATTAACATTCTTGAATTAAATATTATCCATTGATCTCAAGTGAGATGAGAAGTAATCTCCACCATCAATCACTTTGGATATTAGGGTTAGGTCATAACTCAATATTATAAAAACAAGGATAGGGTGAAGGAGGAAGAAACTTGTGAGAGACATTGTGTGTTGATACACAAGAGAGAGGAAAGAAGGAATTTTACCAAGGATTGGATCATGAAGGACTGTGATTCAAGGATATCTTGGATAGGTGGAGAAGGAATTCCATCCAGAGATCATGTCAGTGAGAAGAGAGAACAAAGGTATCCACAAGTGGGTTTCAACATATTGGATCCGCAACAACAAGTTCGTGTCGTGCATAGTTTTTCATATAGTATTTGGGTGCGTCTACGTGGGTTTCAGCGGGGACAAGAAAATATACATGGGTTTTCTTAAGGAAATGTGTGTACATCTCAAGAAACATGAAAGTTTGGGATTGTACAACATACCATGAGTTGCTAGAGTTTGCAGGATTTGTCTAAAGTTTTTTGTATTTCCCTGTGGGGCATTTTCTAGTGAGGGATCCCTTGTAAGATTTGAATTTATTTGAATGATAAGCTTAGTTGATGGGAAGAATATCTCTGTGTTGTGCATGAAATTTTTGGTTTCTAGTATTTCTTTTGCTATAATTATTTGAGTTGATTATTCCAACAATTGTATTATATTTTGTGAGATGCTAATTTGATTTACAACAAGGAAATAACTAGATAACAAAGTACCTAGGTGTCATATTAGGGTAAAATCAACACATATGTATTATAAGATTATAATGATGAACTCTCAACACAAATACTAGACTAATAATATCCATCTACATGTAATCCATGTAAACCATTTTATTAGCAAAGGATTAAAATGATTGTACTTGGTATGATACATACTTTCCAATATCTAGACAAGTATTCCAATATATTATGTAAATTCATGTTTAAGAATGCCAAAATGATGAATTGGGAATATTGGATATCAAATGTCAGTGTAATAATATCTAATATCCTTTTATAAAGGGTGTTTTAGAAGGAAATTAGCTTCATATTCAATCTCCTCTAAGTTGCAAAGAATATCACAATTTTTTTGTTGTTAATTTCAAGTGTACAAGAATGTCTCCTTATCTCTCCACAACAAACACACCAAGTATCACTATGGTTTCCAAATACCACAAAACCCTAGTTTTTTTTTCTCATATGAGCTAGAAGAAAAAATTCTTCCTTTTGTCCTATATGGTTTATCCCAAAACCCTAGTCTTCTTTGTCTCTTAAGGGTGAAACCCTAAGCCTTTCACTCCTTTGAAATTAATTGAATAAACCTAGTGTTCAAGAAAAAGAAATAAATTACACATGAAGAATAGTATAAGAATAAAATTTAAACCTACCTCTCATATCTCTAGCACAAGTCTATGATTCCACAAGTGAAGAAGTACAAATGATGAAAACACTCTTTTCTCTCATTATTTATATGAAAGGAAAGGGAGACACCAACATAAAGTGAACCTAGTCTATTACAATCTACCTAACTCTACACAATTTAGGATGACACGAGGATCACTCCACCTCTAGGTAACACATTAAAAATTGAACAAAGCTCCAATGCTAAGCACTCCATGATATGTGTCCAACTCTCTTGTAATGCCCTTAAAATATCTAACAATACCTTCTAAACCATGTGTACCTTTAGGTTCACAATATCTACATGATCACTTCTAAATCCATGCATTCTCAAGTCAATTACAAACCTCCATGAAAGTAACTAAGTGTCCCCATGCTATCTAGTTCTCAATATCATTATCAAAGAAAGATTCCCATTGCTCATCATTTAAATAAAATCCTAATAAAGCAAACAACCTCCATGTGTGTGCCCCGTGGAGAAATACGCTAGAAACATATCTCCAATACTCCAAGGAATATTCCACACACATATAGTCAAGATATATAAATCCATGATAAATCTAACTCCAATTTGTATGTCCATTGTGGTACAACCAAGGGTGATCCACACACCATGCACCCCACATCATATGAGGAAATGGGGCACCCAAAAGCATGGTGTAAACATTTTTGGAGCAAACTTGAAAGATACCATTCCCTCTTTACTAGGAAATTGTTTTCACCAACATTAGTTTGCTATATTTGCAACTCAACCAAATTCACCATTTGCAACTTTGAAGTTGCGGTAGTCTCATAATCAACCATTGGCACCTAGAAAGGAACTATCACCATCCATCACCCTTGTCCATCATGGAATCACACTTATCCTCAAAACCATTGAAAGGATCTCAAAGTGAAGAAGCCAATAGAATGTGGTTAGCATATTAGGAGCTATACTCGCCCTCATTAAATATCTGGTGGCTCGTTCATGTTATTGTGTATCCTATAATTTCTAGGTAAGTAATCTCAAATTTTCATGTGTTGGAGTAGAAGGTGAGGGAATCTCCACCCCCAATCTCACCTTGTCCACTACTAGATCTTATTCACCTCTAACCTATTAATTAATCTTTGGAGAAACAACCTCCCCACTCCTTTTCAATCATTGAAGGAGACACCTGTGAAATAGAGGACCACATATCCTCATCAAACTTCAGATATTGGCTAACCACAATATTTCACTATGTTGGAATGTAGGTATTGTAAGAAAAGTAATATCAATATCAACTTCCTCTCTCTTAGTCAATAAAACAACCATGTCCTTGTTCTAAAACACCTAGCAACTCCATGCATAGAGTCACTCTCTAATTCCACAATATGTTTTGGACTTGTCTATGGGAAATCCTACCATTTTTTTTATGCCTCCACAAAACTAGAAGGCTCACCCAACTTCTTGTTTGTGTGTACAAGTTCCATAAGATCAACAAGAAACCCATGAAGTTCACCATCTTACACATGTCTTGACAAAGTCCTCATACTAGATAGATTACAATCATTGATAGATAAATGCTAGCCCTCAAATGAAATTATATATTGAAACTCTCTGATATGTAATTGAAAGAATATTTCTTTTCAAACTAGTGACAAATAAAACATCTTTAAACTCAAGAAAATGGATTGATGGAATTTTGAAGGAGATCGAGCCCAATCCTTTCATAGAATAAGGAGCATCATCACCCAACTCCACTCTCATACCTCCCTCTTTCTATTGAAACTTGTTGAAGAGTTTCTTATAATAATTGACATGTATTGATGTTTCACTGACATACAATCCAATGCTTGACATATATTAAAATATAAACAACAGAGCATGGAAAAGGCGATCTCAATTTGGGATGATAACTCTATCCACTCTAGCTACAATTCTTGCACTTTTGGCAAGCTATTTCCATTTCTTGGCCTTATTATATTCTTTGCACATTGGTTGACATAATGTCCCAATTGGTGACACCTAAAACATTTCACCATACTCACATATTTCCTTCATATATTGAATCTTCCTCCTTATCTTTCCTGTATCATTTCTTATTTTGCTTCCTCATCATCCCAATGAGGGCTAGGTCTTATACTTCCTTTTACTTCTTTGAACATGACTCCAACATGATCTCCTCTTCCATAAGGTAATCCCAAAACTTTGCAAAATCAGGAAAATTATCACAAGCACAAATATTTTGGACAAAAGGTTTCCAAGATGGAGCAATTCCATTGAAGGTAATAGACACCAATTGTAATGTTCCTGACTTGGCTAGTCTAGGAAACACTGCTAATGTGTGTGTAGGATCAAAGGTTTACAACATATAAATGATCATACAAATAATAAACGTGACAAAGGAATGCAAATTTTGTATTATGATATCTCTGTGGATTACAAAATGGCTGAATGCGGCTGAATAACTGACAATACTCGACTAGATCAACATACAAAGGATCTTAGCTGGAATATAAATAAGCAACTGCGGCTGAATAAAATAACAACACTCGGCTAGATAAAAGACAAAAGGATCTTAGCTGGAATACAAATAAGCAACTAAAAGATAATACCTGGAATATGGGAGAACTGTGGAATCAATGAAGAATGATGGAAGACCTGGATGATCTTCCCGGTGGCTAGGGTGTGTCTTTCAACACCGAAATCAACCAACTGGTGTCTTCCTCCTGGAATACACTAAACTTTCTCTCCTGAGATTCGCCTCTTCTCCTTAATGAAAAATCATAATCTGCATAATGATGAATTAGGTTGCTGACCCTTCTTTTATAGCTTTCCAAAACCCTAAATCATGCTGAAACCC
>JASDQU010305967.1:46602-64538 GCA_032191745.1 Picea mariana | reverse complement strand
TGGAACCTGTGTGGAATTTCTTATCCAAGCTATAATTCTCAACAACCAAAACTCTGATATAAACCAACCAAAGCATCATACATCAACTTACCAAGTATGTTTTCTGTAATGTGAGGGATCAAGTATTTTTTCACTAAATCAAGAATGATTGTCTTTGTCTTATCCTCCTTAACATGAGCAACCAATTGGATGTATAGGTGCATCAATCTCTTTCTCAATATTCTCCCAAATATTAGTGGCCTCCAAACTAGTTTTCTATTGGAACTTCCATGGTATGAAATTGGAAGCACTGTACAATCCGTCACTCTCTAATATTGAGAATCATCATCCTACACATTTGAAGCACACCTCAAAGAAAGATAAATGTAAAATAATGTAGAACAACTCTTTTAAGGTTCAAGTGCTTCTCTTGAGCACCCTAAGATTTCATACCCAATCAACCTATGATAGGTTAAGGAGTATTCATAGGTATGAAACAATTGAAACACACCTAACTCTCTCTTCACAAAGAGAACAATCTCAGTGAAATCAACTTTGATACTATGTAAAAATTTCAAGAATTTAACTTTTATGGAAAACCAAAAAATTTCACCTCAACATGGAGATTTCCTTAATCTATTTGGATAGCTGAAACACATATACAAATATAAGAGATGAAATACATGTACACACCAATAGCTTGTCATAAATTACTACAAGTCAACAAGTCAAGCTCTATAGACACTAGCTAGGGGAATTGTAAGAAAATCCTAGCCACAAAATTCTCCTAGCTAAGTGATCACTCCCAACGTAATATGGTCACTATACACCAAATATCCTCAAAAAGATAATATCAACATCGACAAATTATCCTTTGAATATACACTTGCATCCTATAAGTGTACAATAATGTCACCTTTTCTCCTCCACAATATGCACACGAGGTGGAACAATGTTTCCAAATGCCACAACACCCTAGTATTTTTCTCTCACAAGAGCTACAAGATAAAATGCTTTGTTTTCCTCCTCTAGGGTTTATCCTAAACCATAGTATTTTTTGTCTCATTATGGTGAAACCATAACCCTATTCTTCCCTTGAAATTCCTTGAAGAACCCTAGTGCTTAATGATTACACATGGAAAAGAGTATAAGAAGACATGTTTTCCCTAGCTTTCTTTCACATCTCTAACACAAGTACATGATTAAATGAGTGAATGCGTACATGTGGTGGAAATAATCTCTCCTCCATTTATTTATATGAAAGGTATCCCAACAATAGAAAGTGGACCTAGTTCACTACAAACAATATAACTATGCATAAGTTAGACTCACATGTGGAGTGCTCCAACTCTGGGTGACATATGTCAAGCTCCAAAGCATGTGTGTCCAATAAGCAAGGTTCCAAGGATGAGTGCTCCATGACATGTGTACAACACTCCTCTTCCAATGGCCTTGAAATATCCAATGTTACCTCCTAATCCATGTGTACTTATAAGTCCAACACACCTACATGATCACCCCTCAACCTAAACATTTTCCAGCCAAGTAGAAACCTCCATGCAAGAAACCAAGTGTTCATATGCCATCTAGGGATAACCTCCCGATTTGAGGATTCCCAAGCTTGTCTTATAGGATAAGTCATCCTCCCAAGCAAGTATATGTCCATCATAGTATAAAAAAGGGTAATCCACACCATTGAAACACCACATGTAGGATGTAAACACTTTTAGAACAAGTTAGGTTTTGTAAAGGTTGTCGGGTTTAGGGATTGTAAGGGTTAGTGGTTAGTAGCTATATATTTTGGGTAATATAAAAATTTGGTCTATATTTTTATAAGTTAAAGTTGATAAGAATTAAGGTTTAGATGGTTAAGGTACTAGAATTTATATGTGTTACTATAAGTTATAGGTGTTAGGGAATAGGGGTTATAATGGTTATAAGGGTTAGGTGTCATGATTTATTAATGTTACACTATAGGGATTATTAATGTTAGGGTATATATGGGTTATATGGATTAGTGTTTATTTAATTTAAGGGTTATGAGGATTATATTGGATAAGGGGGGATATATGAGTTATAGGTTATATGGGTTATAATAATGAGGATATGGGTATTTTAGAGGTTATATATATCAATGGTTATATTGGGTATACCGATAAGGGGATGGGGATTTTAGGGGTTATATCAATTAGTGGTTATATGGGTTAAGGGTTACAATCATATGGGTTAACAAGTTAGTTTAAATAGATATTAGTGGTTATAATAGTTGGGGATGCGATGTTATAGGGTTGTCATCTTGGGTATTATTAAAGTTAGGATCTAAAGTTTATATGGGTTAAGCGGATATATGCATTATCACTTATAAGATTTAGGGTATAAATGATGACGATGTCGATGGTGACATAATTTAATGTCATTTAGATCAGACAGAAAGAAAGTGAACAAAATAAACTAGGAAATTAAAATCTTGATATTACTTATTTATATTGATCCAAAATAGATCACTTTATAATTTGTCATTTATTTTGGTACTTTTTGGGTGGAAAAGGTGGAGCTATTGGTTTGTAGAGAGAATTTTAGGAGCATGCCTTGTTTTATCCCTTTAGATGTCCTAGGCTATAATGGAACTATGTCGAGGAATCCCAGGGGCTAAGACCCATAAAGGATCTTAAAACCATGTTGATTCACAACAAAAATTATGCAAAATTTTAGGAAATTTTCTCTTTCTCTCTCTCTCTCTCTTTCAGAACTCTCGACCCTCAAACAATACCAAAAATGATATCAAGACATTCAACATGAAGATGCATGTTTCCACGATTTGTTTATACAATTTGATTTTAGTTTAAGAAGGGGGAGTATTTGGAAGAAACACAAGATAGACATGTGAGGCAACTTTAAGGTGAATCTCACAGCCTATGGATAGAATA
Organism: Picea mariana; assembly: GCA_032191745.1. Taxonomy (NCBI): domain Eukaryota; kingdom Viridiplantae; phylum Streptophyta; class Pinopsida; order Pinales; family Pinaceae; genus Picea; species Picea mariana. The sequence continues at coordinate 61,632 of JASDQU010305967.1, read as the reverse complement.
AAATGCTGATCAATTAAGAATTCAACAATTTTTACAAATATATCAGATCATTAAAATATTCATCAAACAATGAAAATTTTCATATGCCTAAATCCATGGAGGTACCCTCTGCACATCATTAAACACATGAAAAAAACTACATGAAGTGGTCATACATTTAGAGGAAATCACTTCAACGTCATAAGTTAAACAACATGCAATCACACTATACATGTCATAAAACTTGTTGCTTGATATTTTATTAATGGGGAATTGATACAAGCAACCATGCAGTGGGAGGGATGGCTTTTACAAGAACACATACACAAAAAGAAGCACAAACTAAAGAATAACACATGGGATGAATCTCTTGCATCCTGCGACCATTAAATTGGTCTGTGTTTGAGGTTTTTTTTTATTAGAAAAATCGGGTATAAGATACTCTTTGATTCCCCAAAATGACAACCTTACAAATGAGCTTCTTCTGCTGATTTACAATTGCCACAAATTGAGGGAAAATCGCTTGCTCGGACCAATATTGCTTCTTGAACATCCATTCCATCTTGTCAAAATCTTTATACTGCACTTGACATCTTAACAAGTTTCATCTTCTTTACTAATTTCTATTCGTTTTAACTGGGTAAAAATATATTTTTACCCCCAAAGCTGACGCACTGGTGCTTCGTGGGGTGTGTTCCCTTTATATTCTTGAGCCTTAAGATGATTGTTTTTAATTGGATCCATTAGGTATTCCTCTGCAACGGTGGGCCCATTCAACCATGGAATGATTTGGGTTGCTAGTTAGTTGAAAGGCCTACCCACACCTCTTGCTTATACCTCACCACTTGCTAGTATAGGGTATCAATAACCAGAGCTTGAAATATCTTGCCTTGAGCTGTTGCCTTAGTCCTATCAGTTGATACAACTACACATTAGGGTGGAATCCTGAATGCCATTCTAGATTCTTGGTTGTGTTAATGATACCCAAGAAGGACATTATTCCCATAGCGACGAATAAACAAACTTTTCCCCACATTTGTAGCCAGGATGATTGATGATCTCTTCCTCTGAAAGAAGTTTTCACAGGTGGATCATCATCTTCTATATTATGCATTAAGATAGTTGTATCAACATAAACTATATTATTTGCAGAATGGTTTAATCACAACCTCCCTACTCTTTCTATAGGAACTTGACATGTGTCTTCTGAGACAATAGAGGGAGTGACATGACTATTCACACCTATCCCAATATGTTAAGATCTAGGACATGAGTGAAATGGAACATCAAGGAAAATGATGGTTATACTCTAACGACTACAGATAGGGGCATGGTGAGGGGCGTGGGATGGAGAACATAATGATGGATATCCTGTTATATGTCACGTCCTTTCCAACAGTTTTTTTATACTGTCAATAGATATTCCCACTCCCCTGACAACTTTTCCTTCGTGCCTTTATCTCCATATGTGTGTCTTTTTCCCTATGGGTTGGAGTCTTTGCAATTAAAAAAAATGCATGAAATCTGAATGTCATCATGATGACATCAACATGAATATGTGGACACATGGCATCTTGAGATTGGTCCATGCAGGCACTGAAGTGTCTTCCCAAGATCAGAGTATACATGAATGAATCTAACATGGTGACCAAGAACAATGGTGGGACACATTACCATAAGTGGTAGTCTCCGACGGGCTCAAAATTCATATGGGTGACCTGTTACGCCTTTCTCCACTTATTTGGTATCCAAGTGAACTAATATGAAGGCTCCAAGTGGCATTGCATATAGGGTCATATTGGTGGTGAGTTGGATGATGTACGATCTTGGCGGGATTGAAATACCACTGTGGTAACCCTAAGGGAGTCATTTTACTTTCCTTTCTTTACCATGTGACACACTTTATCCTTTGGCACATAGAAGCCTAGGACCGTTGTCTCTCTCTGATGCTACATTAAATTCCTGATGCTTTCTCGATGCGACATGCATCCTTTTCCATTGATCAGGATAACTTGCTCCTGTTAGATGATTGGTCCCACACCTCTGCCCATGCTTGATTTTTATGCCTCGGTTATATTATATGGATCCATATGGGAAATCACTTGCACTTAATTTGGGTGGAATAAGCATCTTTCATTCTCTCGATAAATGCCCGAGTATTGGAAGTGAGTCTCAGGCCCTTAGGGATTGATTTTTTAGTGAAAATTTTCTGACGCATGACCATATTCTTCATTTCTTTGGTTTGTGAGATATGTCATCTCCCTTTCAACCTATTTCTCTTGAATTTTGACCCCTTAATCTCAATTGTGGTGCATTCTAACCACTGGAACAAAAAGAATACTAACATCAGATCTAGCGGGGGAAACATACCCCTATGGTCTGCTGATAACCATAGACCAAGTGCCTTCTCTTGTTGGGTTATGGAGTCTACTTCCAAACAAGTTATTCTTCGTGCACTTGAAAAACTGATTCCAAAAGTGAAACAAAATTGGTCAACAACTTAAATTCTGAAAACCTAATTTTTACTTTCCTGAAATATGGTGAATGAAGTAAAATTAAAAACACACAACAAGAATGGAAAAATATTTATTTATTTAGAGGGTGAGGAAACTTGAATCATGTAGTACTACAAGAAATTTTTGAGGAAATTCCCATTGACGAGATCCCCACATACTTCACCATCCAGTTGTGCTATATCATATGTATTATTATCTTGGACTGCAATGACCTGGAAAGGTCCAAGTCAGAGGTTGTCTAATTCCCATTCTTTCCTTTTGCTTCTCTTCTGGCATCCCACTTTAAGACTAGATCTCCTATCACAAATTTTCTCTCCTTGGATCCTCTGTCAAATATTTATTTCATTCTTTCATGATGAGCTTAATATCTCAGTTGTACTTGATCTCTTACTTGCTGGACTTCAATCGATTGGTTGATTCTCCTCTGCATATCATCAGACTCTTCCTCTTCAACTTGCAACAATTTCATCATGGGAAGAATGAGTTGTATTGGAAATATAGCTTCTATCCCATATACCAACTGAATTGGAGATGTAATAAGAGACCTTTTGATGCTTACCCTATCTGCCTAGACTACATATTTTAGGTAGGAATACCAAGTTTTCTTATTTTGGGACAACACCTTATTGATGATATTTATGAGATTTTTATTGGATGACTCAACCAAGTCATTTCCCCGTGGATAGTATGCCATGGAATGTCCCATCTCTATGTTGTAACCTTAAAAAAAATGCAGTAATTTGATAGATTTGAAGGCCTGGACATTATCAGTTATAATGTTCCTGGGACACCCAAATCTTGATAGAATGTTATCCTCTAAGAATTTGATGATGAACGAATTAGTGGACGACCTTGTGGATATTGCCTCTACCCACTTGGTGAAGTCATCTGTGGCTATCAGGATCCATTTTTTCTTCCCACTTGAATTTGGGTGAATTTAACCAATGAAATCTAGGCCCCATTGTCGGAAAGGTGTTTTTGAATTGACAGGTTTAAGTGGCAGAGGTTGCAATTTATGCTTCCCTACAAACATCTTACACTCCACACATGCTCTGACCATATGGTTTACATCAAAGAATAACAAGGGTCTAATAATAACTAGCTCTGAGGATTTTGTATGAAATGGCTCTCCAAGCATGATGCCCTCCAAATATCCCTTTATGAAATTGGTTGATGATCTCCTTAGTCTCTTCTTTTGTAGGGAAATTCAACAGTATTCCTACTTGATCTTTCCAAAATAATTTTTCTCCCACAATGCAATACATCGCTTTGAGTTTGATGGACCTATCCTTGGATTTTTCCCACAAGGGTGAGAAACTCAGGTGCTGCAAGTATAAAATTGTGTCTTTGTACCAATAAGATTCAATGAAATTGGAGCTAACATTAGAAATTGGCTCATGTACTTCATATTTTATTTTCCCCAACTTCCATGATGTTTTCTGTCATAATATTCAAATCAATATCTTGATAATTTTATTTAGACATAAGTTTAGCCAACCCTTGTCCTTTTATCAACTTGATGGATTTTATCCTTAAATCATACTCCTGCATCTTGGCAATCCATTTTCCTCTTCTTACCTCATTGTTAGGTTGTGTGAGAACATATTGTATAGCAATTTTAGGTACACAAGAAAATGTTTTGGAGTGTAAGATATAATCTCTTAAGGATTTCAACGATTTAACCAGTGCATATACTTTTTTCTCTAACTTACTATATCTTAATTCGACGTCTCCCAAAGCTCTGTTGAAAAAGGATATAGGTTGTTCTTGATTTTCATCATTTTTATGCAACAAATAAACAACTATAGTGTGTTCAGAAGAAAAATAAAATATGGAAAAGTCCTTATCATAATTTGGGCTGACTAAAACTAGTGATTTTCCCAATGCTTCTTCGATTTTCTGAAAATATTCTCTGGCCTCAGGGGTCAACTTTACTTCATGAATTTTATTCAACATATTAGTGATATGCCTAACTATTTCAACAATGTTGGGGACAAATCTTCTCAAGAAGTTGATTATACCCAGGAAATATTGTACTTCCTTTCTATTTCTTGGTATAGAAATATGATTTATTGCTTCTACCCTCTCTGGGTCTATTTTCACCCCCTCATTTGATACTATATGGCCTAAATGATTACCTCCAGTCATGGAAAAGTAGGAATTCTTTGGATTCAAACTTTTTGCATTTCACAAAGGTCTATTTCAAGTGCTCGGTGTGTTCCTCATCTTTCTTGGAGAAGACAGTCATGTCGTCCATGTTGGACAGTTGGTTGTCATTGATGTCAACCCTTAGAGATTGATGTCAACCCTTGGAGAAGTCTGGAAGCCATAGAGATGTGGCTAAGATTGGTTGAGATTGATGGTGAGTTAGTTGTCTTTTTTGGAGTGGTTGATATCAACATATGTGATGGGTGCATTTGATGAAGTCAACATGAAGCCCCAGAGGTGTGGTTATGGTACCTGAAGTTGGTTGACAAATATGGAAATGAAGGATAATGTAAATGCAAGTAAGATACTCATAGATGGATAGTCCTTATTGTTCCATTTTCGGTGATAGGTGGTACACCACGTAGTTCCTCTTGGTTGAGGAGTGCCTTGTGAAGTTAGAAGCCCTGAAGAATGGTTAAGAATCCCCTAGTTGGTTACAAGTGAATTAATGAATGGGTAAAGTGGTTGTAAAAATAAATTCAAGAAATCATAAGAATAAGGAAAGAGGTTACCCATCAAAAGTATAAATACACATCATGAGACATTCGTTTGACACACACACTTACATTGAATATCTATCTTGTGATTGTTATGGTATAGTAGTTTGGTCTACTGGTGAATCTAACAACAAGTTTGAGGCAACAGAGAAAGTGTGAGGAAAGAGAAAAAGTTTCAGAGCTACAGAGTACTAGGGTTTCTATGAAACCCTAATTAGGCAGGACCTCGTGGGTCATCTTGAGGGTGTCATGTGAGGCACCCCCACGGGTTGCCGAAGTGACGTCATGCAAGGCCTCACGTGATAGATAGTTTTTGTCTTGTAAGGAAAAGGAAAATTTGGGGAAATGTTGGTACCAGGATGTTGAAGGTTGTGATAGTGCTACAGGTCATAATTACAGGTCAGTGGGTCAACTACAAGTTAAAGGTATGATTATGTTATTGTATCTTATTCTTGGTGATGGTATGGTACATGCTTGAGAGACATGTATTGTTGATGCATGGTACATCTTGGTGATATTGGTATGATACATCTTGGTTGATGCATAGTACATCTTGGATGTATAGGTATCTTGGTATTTAGGTTGGTTACATGGTGATTATGCTATATTCTTGAGGCTTATTCTTTGTATACTCTTGAATCATTGACACATGGTGTATGGTTGTCATTGATACATTGTTGAGGAATACACTTGGTACATGACAACACATGTATGAGATACATATCTTGGTGACGTTGGTACTTGGTTGAGGTACACCATTGATGGTACTTGCTTGATATATCCTATGGTACATGGTGTATGGAATGATTGAGTGATATGGTATATGGTATATGGCTGAGATACATTTTTGGTACATTGTATGGTACAAGTTCTGATGTACATTGTTGATGTACATGGTTGATGGTTGAGGCACATATTACAGGTAATGGTGCATGGTTGATGCATAGATTGGTACAGGTGTTGGTGCATGGTTGATGCACTTGTTGTGGTACATAGTTGATATTTGGTATGGTACAGGTTTTGGTGCATGGTTGATGCACTTGTTGTGGTACTGTTGGCCCTCGACCAAGTTTTGAGGAATACTTGGTCATAGTTGACCGTTTGGTAATTTGACTGCCTATCGAAGACAAAGCGCATGGCGAAGTGGAGATCACGGGATCTCACCACCTTTTGTGGAACAATTTTGGGTTTTTTGGGAATATTGTAACGGGAAAGGGATGTCGGACCTTGTTTAGGCCTTTTTCTATGTATAAATAGAGGTCTAGGCCATGTAAGAAAGGGGGCCCTGTCTAGTCGATGGATTAGTGCATAAGTTGGATCTATGTGATCAGAAGTCTGTGTGACTATAAGAGCTCTGTGCATGTTGTAATAAGTGCTGAGTGCACAAAGTGTGAGAAGGCTTATTTCTTGGATCTACCTGGGGAAAGAGGATCTAGTGAGCTACACAGATCTCTTATCCTATGCGGGGTAAGGGTCATTGAAGCTCTGTGTTGTAACTGCTTGACTGAGATAATATAAAGAAGACTTTGTGGACATAGCCCCAGGGTGGGGGTGAGCCACTGTAACTCTGTGTACTGTGATGATGTGTTTGTCTCTCTCTTGCTAAGTGCTCTGATATGTTTAGATAGATTTATTGATGCTTTGTGCTTATGAGATATGAATGCATGCTAGATATGATACATAAGATGCTAAGTGCTTAATCTATTTAGCATAAATTGTTTATCATTGCTAAGTGCTAGATATAAGTAATTACTGAGGTGCTCTGTGCTTTCTGCGAAGTGTATTAATGAATGTATGTTAGGAAATAAATGATGCTAAGTGCGTTGTAAGAAAGATAATCACAAATCTATGTCCTAGCTAAGGTTGCAGACACCTGAGTCCTGCAACCACCCCTGCCTCTACCTCAGGTGAGACTTCATCTGCTTCGCAAGTGTTGCCGAAAGGGATGGTAGTTAGGGCTTTGTTGGTGCGCTCTTGAGAGTTGAACCCTGGGTATGCCCCTATGCCAACAAATGGTTCCGTTGTCAGGACTTGGAACTGTGATTGCTAGGAACTAAAGAAGAAGAAACTTTGTGAGAAATAAGCTCTGTACATAGATCTGTTGCTCTAGTGCGCAATATTCTGTTTGACCTGTGAAGCTTTGTGACAAGAAAGAAAGGTCAGATCTAAAGAAAAAGAAGTCAGATTTGCGAAGAAAGAGGTCATATATGCAAGAAAAAGGTAAGATCTGTAAGCTCTGTGCTTTGATAAAGGTAAGAATAGTTAAAAGTCTTAGATCTGGAAGCTTTGTGCTTTGTAGAAGTAAGATAAGTGATTTTTTTTGTTTTCTAAAGCATGGATCTAGGTATGTTTTATAGATTCTATACTAGCTTCAAAACCAGAGCATTAATAGATGAAATAAAGTTTGATATGAATAGATTTGATAAGTATAGTGATAGATACGTTATACTTATGCATAGAAATAATTTTGGGACTAACCAATGGATGCAGGATACTAGAAATAAATTTTTACAGGCTAATCGTTATGATCCTAGCACACAATACATGAAAAATTGGGGATCATTGAAGAGAAAGAGAGGATTAAATATTTGTTACAATTGCAGAAGGCCCATACATCTTGCTAAGGAATGCCCTAGGTGAAGATCCATCTGTCTTTGTTGTAAGGCTATGGAACATGAAGTACTGGATTGCCCTAGAATGATTACTAGGCTTGAAAAGCTGAATATAGAGAAAGAAGGATATCAAGAGACCAATATTATAGCAGAAACCCAGAAAGAATCAGAAAAGATATTGCTACAGATGAGAGATACCTTGAATGACCACCAACATGTTAGGCTATCAGAGATCTTCAAGAAGAAAGAACAGATCGAAGTGAGAATAGGAGACTTCGACATTGACTGTGTTTTGAATGAAGAAACACAGGTGAACATTATGACAGAAGGAACCTGGAAAGCTATAGGAAGACCTGACATGACCCCTTCATTAGGAGGAATAGGGTTATTCAGAGGAAAGATGGTAAACCTATGTGGAAATCTCACTCAGATATCTATGAATGCTCATGGAGCTTCGACAGAAGAATATTTTGAGATTGTTAAGTTCGTGGAGGACAACGCCCTGTTTACTATGTTACTTGGTAAACCTTGGATTGAGAAAGATCAAGCCAGAAAATAGGAAGCAGAAAAGGACCTATAACAACAGAGACAAGAGTTAAGAGACTTCTTGACTAGAAGGATCACGTAGTTGATTGAAGAATGGGAGAACAGATCAAGGGTTCTTGACCCCATGAACTTGGATGACGAAGTTGACAGAACGCTAGAAGAACCACATAGGACTGAAAAATATGTTGGAAAAGTAATACCCGTGGATCTGAAGAAAGAATCTCAGCACTGTGAAGTTACCATGCCAAGAGAAGAAAAGAATCAGAATGAAAAAAAGATGACCAAGACGAATCTCACTGGGAAGAAGGCTAGAAAACTCATGAAGAAGAAAGAGAAGTTGGAGAAATTATAGAACGTTCCAGAAGAAACCCCACATAAGGAAAACATGCAAAATTTGAGCTTTGTCGGGAAAGCAGAACAACGACATATGGAAATTTGCCATGTCAAAGTAATATAGCCATTAGATGACGATATACCCATTCCGCTGATGGCCCAAACGGCTCAAAATAAAGTTATGACCTGTTACCTGACCATTAGACTACGCCATAACGAACAGATCAAGAGTTAATGGACCCTCCTATCTATTGCAAGTAGTCTGTTACAACTTTACTTACTTATTCCATCGCACCATGCCCGTAAGACACTTTTGCCAATTGAGATCTTGAGCTCACAGAATACCCGCATTGTGAAATAGTGACTACCCTGCCTTGCTCTCTACTCGATTACGGTACCTTCATCCCATCGAAAACCTGAGAAAGTGATCCTGAGCTTACATGTCTGACGAGCTTAGCACAGTAGAAGAATCGGTGAGAGAAGTGCTCGCTAGCTTAAGAATTGAAAGAGTTATGTCGGAAAGAGGAATGTCCACTGGAGTCCAAGCCTCGTCGTCAAGAGGAGTAGCAACTTCTCCATCTACTGCTCGAGCTGGACCATCCTGACAGACAGTCGAGAAACGTACTAAACATAGAGATGACATTGCGAACGCCAAGCTAATCCCGAGCATCTTTCCCTCTTACATACCTCCTATGAAAGGTGAAATCAACCGTGACAGTGTGCCCCGATATTACGACTATCCTATGATCACTGCGTACCTACCGAAGGGTGTGCGCATAGTTCGCACTGAGCAGACCAAGCTCGCAGCATTGAAGTTTTGCGACTTCAACCTTGGTGACCGGAAAGCCTACAGTATGCTTTCCCCACACAAGTATCTGACGATGACAAAGGGGAAGAATTCCAAGATAGTCCCTCAGCAATGGACGATGAACCTCGTGCAGTCCACCTTACTTAATGTAATGAAGATTCCACACTTTGGCAGGCACCAGGAGGTGAAGGCTTACGTAAAATTGCTACTGAAAAGCTACCATGGGGGATATCTTTGGTTGAACTGATGTATAATGATTGATCCGACGCTGATTAATCAGATCATCAGGCTGAGCATGCAGGGCCCTGACTCGCAAGACTATTACCCTGGAAAGACCGCGGATTGCGCTCTTTCACAAAATATTAAAGAGGCCTATGGAAATGTTAAAAAAGGCGCATGAGGTTACAAGGTAACCTCTATTGACAGTGGCGCAGTGCGCCTCACCTGTCAGATGATCGTAGGAAAGTTAGTTCGCAAGAACAGACCGACGCAAGTATATGGGTTTGTAGTTGATCTCGCAGGAAAATGCGAGTCCAAATGAATTGGTCGAAGTACTTAGCGGATCAACTTGAATTTGATTGTAGAGAAGCGCAAGATGAAGGATATGAGTTCCACTTCAGTGAGATTCTCATCCTGATCGCCTTCATAGCATGGGAGATGCCAGAGGATGCAATTTTTCCTGAAACCCTACCGTTTGAACCATTGGCTGCGAAGTTCAATACATTATGGTACACGATAGATATGAGCAGGCAATGGCAGTCGAATGCCCTCTTTCATAGATACTACATCCAGTTGAATACCGCGATACAAGCCACACCTCGCATTACTCCTAACACACTCCACATATTTAGACCCTTAATGAAGTTCAGCGCAGACCGCCACTTCATATACCTAACTCCACGCGCTGATGAGCACCAGGAACAACTTTCATCCTATTATAAACTGATAGAAGAAGACCTTGAAGAGATCACCAAGGAATGGTCGGTGGACCTCCTCGTTGCAGCAAATCCAGCGGATATTTGATATATCAGCAGCCCAGAAGCTGCACAGGACACACCTCGGCCCAGTAAAACAAAGAAGACAAAGAAGACAAAGGAGATGAAGAAAACTGAAGAAGTTCAAGATGTGGATAGCTGCTCTGTAAGGACAGCTTCCATCACACCAGATGAAGAAGGTAACGATGAAGACCTAGAAAAAGTTGAACAACAAACAAAAAATGAAGTCGAAGTTCTAAAGAAAAGAAAAGGGTCACCTTCGAAGTCTTCCGTTAAGAAGAAAGCCAAAGCGACCATGACCAAGATGAAGACCACACTCAATCCAGATGACTTCAACTTTCTCCTCGTGAATTTGAATGAAGCTATAGAAGAGATCACAAAAAAGAAGGAGGCCAAGCAATAGATGATGTACGAAAGAATCGAAGTTGAGCTCCAAGGAGTACAATGAGCCCTCCAATCTAACTATGCAGTCTCCACTGCGCCTATGCCAGAAGGAACACCCGAAGCAGGAGATGAGTTAGTTCAACTTTGCAGGATTGCCGACCTAGTCAAAGTACGCCTTCAGAAAGTAGAAGAAGTAATAGCACAGGCCATCTAGGCCCTAAAGCATGCACATGATGAAATCATAGAGCAACGCCAAGATGCACAGCAAGAGAAGGAGGCCATCCAAGAGAAGTTTGATAAAGAATGCGCAAATATCCAAAAGGAGAAGGAGCAACTTCTCGCGAAGCAAATTGGGATCGAAGAAGCAGTCAACAGAGCATTTTTCTCTGTGACTGGCTTATAACATAAGGTAGAAGAACCCATAGAATGCCAAGTAATGAAGCTTGCTGAAGTCATTTAGCAACTGCAACAAAGAGTAGTAGAACTAGAGCTCCAAGCTATACCAAGTACTCCACAAGAATAACGTGACCAACGAGAAGTGAATGCCCAAAGTACATTAGAAAGGATTAAGGCACTCACTAAAGAATGTAAGAAATTAAGTAGTAGAAGTGCACAGATACATGAGAACCTATCCGAGAACCCTGAATTGCATAAATTGGAGTCACAGCTCCAGGAGGCGAAGTACCAAGCCAAGAATTTACAGGTACAGCTGAAGGCCCTACTGACCATAGAGAAAATAAAGAGGTCCCACGAATAGTGCGTCGTGCAACAACATATTCATATGATCCAGAGCAAGGTCATGGAAGTGACGCAACAACTTCAACATTTGCAGGATAGGGCATGTCAACTATTCTTAGAGATTGAGAGCCAAGGGACAGACCTGGAAGAGGTTGTGAACACAATAGAGTAGTGCTTAGAAAGACCAGTTAGTAACACACTCATTCAAGAGTTTTTTGAGCAAGAAGTAGTAGCAAAGCAACAGGTCGAAGCAGCTTGAGCGAAGCTCGAGGCCTTCGAGGTAGAGTTACCCAGAGAAGAGTGAATCGGGACGAGTCACAGGTGAGTGTTGGGGGCTTGTTGGCCCTCGACCAAGTTTTGAGGAATACTTGGTCATAGTTGACCTATTGGTACTTCGACTGCCTATCAAAGATGGAGCGCATGGCGAAGCGGAGATCACGGGATATCGCCACCTTTTGTGGAACCTTTTTGTGTTTTTTGGGAATATTGTAACAGGAAAGGGATGTCGGCCCTTGTTTAGGCCTTTTTCTATGTATAAATAGAGGTCTAGGCCATGTAAGAAAGGGGGCCCTGTCTAGTCGATGGCTCAGTGCATAAGTTGGATCTATGTGATCAAAATTCTGTGTGAATATAAGAGCTCTGTGCATGCTGTAATAAGTGCTGAGTGCACATAGTGTGAGAAGGCTTAGTGCTTGGATCTACCCGGGGAAAGAGGATCTAGCGAGCTGCACAGATCTCTTGTCCTATGCAAGGTAAGGGTCATTGAAGCTTCGTGCTATAACTGCTTGACCGAGATAATATAAAGAATACTTTGTGGATGTAGCCCCAGGGTGGGGGTGAACCATGGTAACTCTTTGTACTGTGTTGATGTGTTTGTCTCTCTCTTGCTAAGTGATCTGATATGTTTAGATAGATTTATTGATTCTTTGTGCTTATGAGATATGAATGCATGCTAGATATGATACATAAGATGATAAGTGCTTAATCTATTGAGTATAACCTGTTTATCATTGCTAAGTGCTAGAACTGAGTAATCACTGCGGTGCGCTGTGCTTTCTGCGAAGTGTATTAATGAATGTATGTTAGGAAACAACTGATACTAAGTGCACTGTAAACAAGATAATCACAGATCTATTTCCCATCTAAGGTTGCAGACACCGGAGTCCTGCAACCACCCCTGCCTCTACCTTGGGTGAGACTTCATCTTCTTCGCAGGTGTTTCCGAAAGGGCCAGTAGTTAGGGCTTTGTTGGTGCACTCTTGAGCATTGAACCCTGGGTCTGCCTCTGTGCCAACAGGTACATAGTTGATATTTGGTATGGTACATGTTGATGGTTTGGTATATGCTTTGGTACATGGTTGAGACAAATATCTTGTGATGGTATGTTGGTGATCTTGGTATATGCTTGGTAGAGGCATGTGTTAGTGATGTTGGAAATATAGTTGCGAGGTGTCCTTGGTATATGATCCATGTGAACAGTGACAGGTTGGACATGTTGATAGGTGACAGGTTGATACAGTGACAAGTTGGATACAATGACAGGTTGATTGGTTATAGGTTGATGTGATAGTGGTAGTGATCGTGACAATAGAAGTGGAAGTGGCAGTGATTGTGGTAGTGATAGTTGGTCTACACTTATATTTAAGGGCAACAGGATGGGGCAAGGAAAGGGGGCTGTAGCCTCCTTCTGGTTGGTGTTGGAGAACATAGGGAGTTGGAGCTTCCTTTAGGTTGGAGCATGAGAATCAGGGGGTTTTAGCCTCCTTCCAGTTGGTGTTGGAGAACATAGGGAGTTGGAGCTTCCTTCAGGTTGGAGCATGAGAATCAGGGGGTTGTAGCCTCCATCCAGTTGGAGCTTGTAAATAGTGGGTCATAGCCTCCTTCCAATTGCATCTAGGGAATTGGGAAGTTGGTGATTCCAATGAATGTATTATTTGATATTTAAGAAAGCATTTTATGGTTTTCTCCCATTTGGGTTTCCACATAAATTCTAGTGTACTGTGTACTTAATGTGATGTTGTTGATGTGATGCTACTTATGTTTATATGCTCATGATATACTGTTGATAAATTTGACATATATATATTGTGGTTAAAAGTGGTAAATGTGCTCATATTGATTCACCCCTTCACTCTCAGTATTCCAACACTTGGTATGAGAGCAGGTTCCTTTAGGAAACAACTTAACCATTGGAAGGAAGATCATGGAATACACACTGTGTGGGGTACCACAGTTTGATGGTTAGAATGGCCAGAGATTTGAAATGTGGAATATCGGGATGAATTTTTTTTTACAGGCACAAGAATATGATGTTTGGAAATCAATTTTTATAGGATATACCAATACTAATAAACCGAAGACTGCAACCAAGAAGGAATTGAAAAGAAACAACAAAATAGCAATGGATTTCATCTTGGAAGGATTACCCAATTCAACAAAAGAGAAAGTGAGAAAATGTTTATCAACTAAATAACTTTTGGATAAGCTACATGATATCTATTTTGAGGAATCTCCCATCACATAGCCAAAGAGTGCTAAAGAATATGCTATATCAGAACAAGAATACAGATTCTTATCATGTGAGACAAATTCAAAAGAAGATTTTGAGTAAGTCATAGTAGATATTGAAGCATAATTAATCAGTGATTTATAAGAACTGATGAAAGAAAGGAAGAAAAAAAAGTCACTTGAGGAACAATTAGTCAAGAAGAATTCTCAAGAAAGTTCCAAAGAATCCCAATAGTTTATTGTGAAAATAAAAGATCAGCTAGAAGAATCCAACAAGATTGAATAAACATACAAAAGTCAGATGTAAGAGACACAGTGTTTGGAAGCCGAAAGAAAGGCAGCAAAGAAGAGAGAGAATATTTTGACATATCATCTTAAATAAAGAACTAACGACTTAAATCAACTTGAATCATAATTTGGTCAAGAAGAGAGAAGGCTTGAAAAAGAAATCATCTCCTTGAATATCCAACTTGAAGAAGAAAAGAGAACAAAAGAAATCATGAAGATTCAAAGGATGAAGAAAGAAGAAGAGGTCGAGAAGCTTGAAGAAGAATTCGTCACATTGAGAGTTAAAATCGTCAAGATCAACAAGAACATCGAAAATAGAGAAACATCCACATCATCATCAATAGAGAATGTTGAAGAGAAGCACTCTAGGTTTCCAGAAAAAAAAAATGAATAAAAGAGTAAGAGTTATGCAAAAGTAATCAAAGGAAGGAATCATGGTTAGCCAAAATCAAAGAAAAATGATAGAGATACATATTCAAGAAGGCCCTCCAAATTCAAGCCACAAAGAAGCTTCAATCATGATCATGATCAACCAAGGAAGAAATTCAGAAGGACTACATCCCAAAGAACATCATTCACTCCTAGGTATGCAAATTTATTTTATGGTCATTGTTTTTA
>JASDQU010305967.1:28514-41204 GCA_032191745.1 Picea mariana | reverse complement strand
TTCATCTTCTTCGCAGGTGTTTCCGAAAGGGCCAGTAGTTAGGGCTTTGTTGGTGCACTCTTGAGCATTGAACCCTGGGTCTGCCTCTGTGCCAACAGGTACATAGTTGATATTTGGTATGGTACATGTTGATGGTTTGGTATATGCTTTGGTACATGGTTGAGACAAATATCTTGTGATGGTATGTTGGTGATCTTGGTATATGCTTGGTAGAGGCATGTGTTAGTGATGTTGGAAATATAGTTGCGAGGTGTCCTTGGTATATGATCCATGTGAACAGTGACAGGTTGGACATGTTGATAGGTGACAGGTTGATACAGTGACAAGTTGGATACAATGACAGGTTGATTGGTTATAGGTTGATGTGATAGTGGTAGTGATCGTGACAATAGAAGTGGAAGTGGCAGTGATTGTGGTAGTGATAGTTGGTCTACACTTATATTTAAGGGCAACAGGATGGGGCAAGGAAAGGGGGCTGTAGCCTCCTTCTGGTTGGTGTTGGAGAACATAGGGAGTTGGAGCTTCCTTTAGGTTGGAGCATGAGAATCAGGGGGTTTTAGCCTCCTTCCAGTTGGTGTTGGAGAACATAGGGAGTTGGAGCTTCCTTCAGGTTGGAGCATGAGAATCAGGGGGTTGTAGCCTCCATCCAGTTGGAGCTTGTAAATAGTGGGTCATAGCCTCCTTCCAATTGCATCTAGGGAATTGGGAAGTTGGTGATTCCAATGAATGTATTATTTGATATTTAAGAAAGCATTTTATGGTTTTCTCCCATTTGGGTTTCCACATAAATTCTAGTGTACTGTGTACTTAATGTGATGTTGTTGATGTGATGCTACTTATGTTTATATGCTCATGATATACTGTTGATAAATTTGACATATATATATTGTGGTTAAAAGTGGTAAATGTGCTCATATTGATTCACCCCTTCACTCTCAGTATTCCAACACTTGGTATGAGAGCAGGTTCCTTTAGGAAACAACTTAACCATTGGAAGGAAGATCATGGAATACACACTGTGTGGGGTACCACAGTTTGATGGTTAGAATGGCCAGAGATTTGAAATGTGGAATATCGGGATGAATTTTTTTTTACAGGCACAAGAATATGATGTTTGGAAATCAATTTTTATAGGATATACCAATACTAATAAACCGAAGACTGCAACCAAGAAGGAATTGAAAAGAAACAACAAAATAGCAATGGATTTCATCTTGGAAGGATTACCCAATTCAACAAAAGAGAAAGTGAGAAAATGTTTATCAACTAAATAACTTTTGGATAAGCTACATGATATCTATTTTGAGGAATCTCCCATCACATAGCCAAAGAGTGCTAAAGAATATGCTATATCAGAACAAGAATACAGATTCTTATCATGTGAGACAAATTCAAAAGAAGATTTTGAGTAAGTCATAGTAGATATTGAAGCATAATTAATCAGTGATTTATAAGAACTGATGAAAGAAAGGAAGAAAAAAAAGTCACTTGAGGAACAATTAGTCAAGAAGAATTCTCAAGAAAGTTCCAAAGAATCCCAATAGTTTATTGTGAAAATAAAAGATCAGCTAGAAGAATCCAACAAGATTGAATAAACATACAAAAGTCAGATGTAAGAGACACAGTGTTTGGAAGCCGAAAGAAAGGCAGCAAAGAAGAGAGAGAATATTTTGACATATCATCTTAAATAAAGAACTAACGACTTAAATCAACTTGAATCATAATTTGGTCAAGAAGAGAGAAGGCTTGAAAAAGAAATCATCTCCTTGAATATCCAACTTGAAGAAGAAAAGAGAACAAAAGAAATCATGAAGATTCAAAGGATGAAGAAAGAAGAAGAGGTCGAGAAGCTTGAAGAAGAATTCGTCACATTGAGAGTTAAAATCGTCAAGATCAACAAGAACATCGAAAATAGAGAAACATCCACATCATCATCAATAGAGAATGTTGAAGAGAAGCACTCTAGGTTTCCAGAAAAAAAAAATGAATAAAAGAGTAAGAGTTATGCAAAAGTAATCAAAGGAAGGAATCATGGTTAGCCAAAATCAAAGAAAAATGATAGAGATACATATTCAAGAAGGCCCTCCAAATTCAAGCCACAAAGAAGCTTCAATCATGATCATGATCAACCAAGGAAGAAATTCAGAAGGACTACATCCCAAAGAACATCATTCACTCCTAGGTATGCAAATTTATTTTATGGTCATTGTTTTTATTGTACTATCTTTGGAAATAAAGTTGCAGGTTGCAGGGATTATGGAAGAAATGTTCAGGCAAGAAATTCTTATGTGGCCCCACATAACATTAAATGTTACAAATTCCATAATTATGGTCATATAGCTTGTGATTGTAGAAGCATGATGGATACTTCTATGAAAGAGAACACTAATATTAGATATAAGAAAGTATGGAAAAATAAAACAAGAACATGTAAATGAAGAGAAGATGAATGAAGGACACCCATAAGTCATACTCTCAGGATTGGCAATAGTACAAGATGAATATAAATCTACAAGGAAAAAGGAAGATGTCACATACATGACGGTTTGGAGATTAAATGAAAAGCAAGAAGATCATGTGAATAAAGAACAGGTCCCAGAGATCGTAGGATTTGCAATAGTGTGAGAAAGAAAAGAAGAGAAGATAAATAAAGAACAAGCCCAAGAGATTGTACTTTCAGGAATTGTATTGCAAGATCAATCCACAAGAAGAAAGGAAGAAGTCATAGTTCAAAGAGATGATGAGTCTACAAACAAAGAGGAAGATTACTCTGCATCAGAGCGAGTATTTTTCTAAGAAGACCGACTTGAAGACTCCCAGTGAATATGAATATTGAACAGGGGGAGTCAGTGCAATAGATACTACAGATCATAGAACCATATTTCGAGTAGGTTGAAGTATTTGCAGTAGTCAGATAAATAACTATAGAATTACAGATTGATCATTTGAGAAGTATTTTTCCCATGCATATATCAGTTGACAGTTACACAACAAGAAGTTTATGATTGTATTCCTTTAGGCAAAGATATCTTCAGTATAGGTTTTTCAAGACATGCAAAGTTTGATTTGCATATAGAGTAGATCGGTGGACACATTTGATTCAGTTTGAATAAATGAGAATATTTGATGATCAGTTGCAACCGTGAAGCCTTCATGATCGTACAATGATAGATGGGTCATAATTGTGGAAAATTGAGTAGCAAAGGTATTGACAATTTGCAACATATGGACACATATGGATAGTTAATAGGTACATATAACATGGGTCAGAGAAGATGCATAGGAGTGTATTTACAATCGAAATCATTGGAATCAGTTGGTCACAAAAAGACATGCAGTAAATGGCACAACATAATAGGGAAAGAGAAGCCTCCAAAAAAATCTATACCATCAGAGGGACATTGTTGAATAATATGGTCATGACAGATCATGTGAAATCAAGTAATGAATTATATATATATATATATATATATATATATATATATATATATCAGAGAGTTACAAGAAGAAGCACCAATGGAAAATTAGAAAGCACTAGAAGAGAGGAAAGGAAACATATACATGTATCCCTACATTGATCTACATAACATCTTATAGAGAAGTCAAGGGAAGAGAAATCATCATAGAAAGAGATCTAGAAAGAAAGACTAGAAACATGCATGCAGGGGGATTCATACCGACAGGGGGATTTATCCTTTTTCTTGTGATGTCAAAGGTATGGAAATAGAGAGAGAGATAGCATATTCATGAAGACAAGGGGAGCATCCCCAAGGAGAGATACCCTTTTCCATTGATGTCAAGGGGGGAGAGTGAGAAACATTGATGAGGAGAAATGGTCACAGGAGGAGCATGAGTATTGGAGTATGAGTGTTTCCACCAATGTTGGTGTTGCCTTCAATGCCAAAGGGGGATATTATTGGACAGTTGGTTTGGACAGTTGGTTGTCATTGATTTCAACCCTTAGAGATTGATATCAAACCTTGGATAAGTTTGGAATCCCTAGATATGTGGCTGAGATTGGTTGAGATTGATGGTGAGTTAGTTGTCATTGATGGAGTGGTTGATGTCAGCAGATGTGATGGGTGCATTTGATGAAGTCTACATGAATGCATAGAGGTGTGGTTATGGTACCCAAAGTTGGTTGATGAATATGGACATGAAGGAAAATGTAAATGCAAGTAAGACACTCATAGATGAATATTTCTTGTCGTTCCATTTCCAGTGATAGGTGGTACACCACGTAGTTCCTCACGATTGAGGAATTATGGCCTTGTGAAGTTAGAAGTCCCATAGAATGGTCAAGAAGCCCCTAGTTGGTCACAACTGAATTAATGAATGGGTAAAGTTGTTGTAACAAGAAAGTCAAGAATCCCTAAGAATAAGGAAAGAGGTTTCCCAAAAAAAGTATAAATACACATCATGATACATTCATTTGACACACACACTTACATTGAATATCTATTTTGTGATTGTTATGGTCTAGTACTTTGGTCTATTGGGGAATTTGGTGGCAAGTCTGAGGAAACAAAGAAAGTGCAAGGAAAGAGAAAAATTTTAAAAAATGAAGAGTCCTAGGGCTTCTTTGACTCCCTAATTAGGTAGGCCCTCGCGATTCAGCTTAAGAGTGTCACTCAAGGCACCCCCGTCAATTTCCTAAGTGATATCACGCGATTCCCTGTGTAACATGTAGTCTTTGTCCTGTGAGGACAAGGAAAATTTGGGGGAAATCTTGGTACCAGGCTGCAGAAGGCTATTGTAGTGCTACAAGTTAGAATTACAGGTCAACAGGTCAGTTACATGTTACATGTATGCTTATGTGATTGTAGCTTATGATTGGTGATGGTATGGTACATGCTTGAGAGGCATGTCTTGTTGATGCATGGTACACATTGGTGATATTGGTATGGTACATCTTGGTTGATGCATAGTACAACTTGGTTGTATTGGTATCTTGGTATTTGGGTTGGATACATGGTCACAATGCTATATTCTTGAGGATTATTCTTGGTATACTATTGAAGCATTGGCACATAGTGTATGGTTTTCATTGATACATTGTTGAGGAATACACTTGGTATATGACAACACATGTATGAGATACATCTCTTGGTGATGTTGGTACTTGGTTGAGGTACACCATTGATGGTACTTGCTTGATATATCCTATGGTACATTGTGTATGGCATGATTGAGTGATATGGTATATGGTTGAGATACATTGTTGGTACATGGTATGGTACAAGTGTTGATGTACATTGTTGATGTACATGGTTGATGGTTGAGGCACAAGTTATAGGTTATGGTGTATGGTTGATGCACGTATTGGTACATGTGTTGGTGCATGGTTTATGCACTTATTGTGGTACATGTTTTGGTACATAGTTGATGTTTGGTATGGTACAAGTTGATGGTTTGTTATATTCTTTGGTACATGGTTGAGACACATATCTTCTGATGGTATGTTGGTGATATTGGTACATGATTGGTATAGGAATGTGTTGGTGATGTTGGAAATATAGTTGAGAGGTTTCCTTGGTATATGATTCATGTGAACAATGACATGTTGGACAGGTATATAGGTGACAGGTTGATACAGTGAAAGGTTGGATATAGTGATAGGTTGACTGGTTACAGGGTGATGTGACAGTGGTAGTGAAAGTGGCAGTATCAGTGACAATGACCGTGATTGTGGTAGTGTTAGTTGGTCTACACTTATATTTCAGGGTGGCAGGATGGGGCAAGGAAAGGGGGTTGTAGCCTCCTTCCAGTTGGTGCTGAAGAACACATGGAGTTGGATATTCCTTTAGGTTAGAGCCTGAGAATTAGAGGGTTGTAGCCTTCTTCTAGTTGGAGCCAGAGAATTCAAGGAGTTGTAGCTTCCTTCACATTGGAGCCTATAAATAGGGGTTCGTAGCCTCCTTCCAGTTGCAGCTGGAGAATTGGGAAGTTGGTGCTTCCAATGAAAGTATTCTTTGATATATACGAAAGCATTCCATGGTTTTCTCGCATTTGGGTTTCCACATAAATTTTGGTGTACTGTTTACTTTATGTGATGTTGTTGATGTGTTTCTACTTATGTTTATATGCTCATGATATACTGATGATATATTGATGATATACTATTGATAAAGTTCACACACACACACACACACACACACACACACACACACACACACACACACATTGTGGTTAAAAGTGGTAAATGTTCTCATATTGATTCAACCCTCCCTCTCAATATTTCAATAGTCCAGATATATGACAATGAATCTATCCTTTTCTTCCATGAAGGCTATATCCATGGTGTGATGAAATGTATCTCCTGCATTTATCAAACCAAAGGGAATTTTATCATACATGAAGGTTCCCCATGGGGTTGTGAAGGTTGTTTTTGCTCTGTCATCAGGATGCATTTCTACCTGATTATATCCTGAGAAGCCATACATAATGGAAATTCTATTTTATCCTATCACTTTCTGAAGTATATGATACATTTGTTGGAAATGTTTAACAGGTAGCATATGCTTGTCATTGATGGCAAGTACAACAATGAAGCTGGCATGNAAAGTGACAGGTTGGATATAGTGATATGTTGACTGGTTACAGGGTGATGTGACAGTGGTAGTGAAAGTGGCAGTATCAGTGACAATGACCGTGATTGTGGTAGTGTCAGTTGGTCTACACTTATATTTCAAGGTGGTAGGATGGGGCAAGGAAAGGGGGTTGTAGCCTCCTTTTGGTTGGTGCTGAAGAACACATGGAGTTAGATATTCCTTCAGGTTAGAGCCTGAGAATTAGAGGGTTGTAGCCTTCTTCTAGTTGGAGCCAGAGAATTCAAGGAGTGGAGCCTATAAATAGGGGGTCGTAGCCTCCTTCCAGTTGTAGCTGGAGAATTGGGAAGTTGGTGCTTCCAATGAAAGTATTATTTGATATATACGAAAGCATTCCATGGTTTTCTCCCATTTGGGTTTCCACATAAATTTTGGTGTACTGTTTACTTGATGTGATGTTGTTGATGTGTTTCTACTTATGTTTATATGCTCATGATATACTGATGATATATTGATGATATACTATTGATAAGGTTCACACACACACACACATATTGTGGTTAAAAGTGGTAAATGTTCTCATATTGATTCAACCCTCCCTCTCAATATTTCAATAGTCCAGATATATGACAATGAATCTATCCTTTTCTTCCATGAAGGCTATATCCATGGCGTGATGAAGTGTATCTCCTACATTTATCAAAACAAAGGGAATTTTATCATACATGAAGGTTCCCCATGGGGTTGTGAAGGTTGTTTTTGCTCTATCATCAGGATGCATTTCTACCTGTTTATATCCTGAGAAGCCATCCATAATGGAAATTCTATTTTATCCTATCACTTTCTGAAGTATATGATCCATTTTGGGCAAAGGATAATTGTCTTTTAGTGAGCATTTGTTTAGTTTTCTGAAGTCCACACAGAGCCTTATCTCTCCACTCTTTTTTCTAACTAGAACCAAATTCTCTACCCACTCATAATATGTAAGGAGAATGATGATTTGAGAATAAAGTAACTTCCTCACCTCCCTTTCAATGGTTGGTAGCAACAAGGGGTTGTATTTCCTTAATTTCTGCCTAAAAGGCATTACAACTTTTTAGTAGTATCTTGTGTTGTATAATGTTGGTATCATAGGTATTTAGGTCTTTATATTTCAAAGCAAAGATGTCCATGTATTCCTTGAACAACTATAAGTATTCAACCTTGTGCTTCAGGTATATTTCTTTGGAAAGTTTTGTGAATTTTGGTTCTTACTATGTACCAATTTTGCATTCTTCAACATTATCATCTTTGGGCATGATCATAGGCTTTATGGGCACACAATTATTATAAAAATGTTTCTCTATGGGTACTGGTCCTTTAGGGATACAATTATTCTTTAGTTGGAGGAATTTATGACCAACCATGTATTCGTTGAACTCATAGGTCATTTTCATCTCTATTTCAGCTAGGGTTTCCCCATTTTCTTCATCATCAAAATCTACATGTGTGTTGGCAAATTCATCTATGACCTCCAGGAATATTTTGATCTATTTATCATCTTCAAACACTTTCCAATACTTTATATTATCAGGGATGGAAGTTCTATACCTCATCTCAATCTCATATCTCATCTAGGTAATGACATGGGTTTTGAAAGTACTAGCTTCTACTACTAAGGAATCAGCTTGATGGTTAAATTCTCTTGAGATGATAGCGATATTAAAAGCTTTATAAAAAATATCAATTCAATCCCATGCCTGATTTTTGTAGTCCCTCATCCTAGGGTGCCTTGTCTAATAGCCACCTTTGATTAGCTCAACCACAAGTTTTGAATCTCCAAAGGATACCAACTTCGTAATCTGCATCTTCCTTGCTGCCTCCAACCCTAGAATCAAGGTTTCATATTCAACTAGATTGTTGGTAGCTTCAAATTCCAATTTGTAGGACAAATGAATTTCTTATATTTTTGGAGAAATGTGGAATACTCCAACTCCCACTCCTTCTTTCGAATATGATCCATCAAAGTAAATTATCCATATACATTGGGTCTCTTGGGAAGGGATCAAAACATGACTTGTAGGAATTGTTATCCCCAACTCCTAGGGATAACTAAGGAGATGATGTCTTGAGGCCCTTAGGTTGTAGACATGGAGCACCAAGAGACAAATTGACCAACAATTTCCACTTGCACAAACATAGACCCACATTTCCACCACAACTCTAGGTTCCTAACGATGGTATTCACCACATCGTCTAGCTTCCAGAAGACATTGGGTATTGCTCCACGAGGTACAAGCTAGGTATCATGGTGATTTTCATTTCAATATTTGAGGAACTTGAGTATGTTGCATCTATAACTTCTTTGTATTATGTAATTTTTTCTTGGACATTATGTTGTTTTCCCTGTTTCACTTTGGTGGTTGACATTGCACCCTAGTAAGTAGGTCACCCTTGGGGATAGGTTTGCTACTGGGAGGTCCTCTTGACGAGTCATCATGCCATTCTTGACAATACTTGTCAGTTTCCAAACTTTATCCCGTCATCTCCTTACCTTTTGGGATTTTCGGGTTTACTGACCCAATAAGGGGTTGTCCCTCATTTCATGGGAAGAAGGGGCTGAAGGCCTAGAGGCTTGTCGCTGGAAAAATATAAAATCCAACCATTAACCTTCTAGATGATCACCCAGAGATATCGAGGACAATGAAATGTATCTCATAAGAAGCTAAAGGACCCATGAAAAATAAATAATAACAAAATTCCAACCAAGGTGGAGCATGTGTGGGCACTGTTTTTAATGCTTAGGTAGAAGCCCCACACATTTTTTCAACTCGGGGAAGCATAATGTGACCAGGTTAGAGTTAATTTGGGAACAATGTTTCATGCTTAGGTAGAATCCACACCTTGGATTGAACTTGGAAACATATTAAAAAAATAAAAGGCAATAAATGGGCTTGGAAAAAGGTTGCATTGAAAACGAAGGTGCAACACACCCTCTACAAAGGCACCCATAAATGAGACACTAAAACCCCTTGTATTTCATTATCCCCATGCCAAAAAGTCTTCCCCTAATCCATGACACCTAATACACATGAATTATAAATAGTTCCCCTCGGGAAACACCCCTAAACTTGAGGTACGATTCACCCAATAAGCCATTTTTTCAACCCTCCCATACCTAAACTTAGAAAATTGCATAGGGTATTTGAGAATTTGTTTATTTTGACGAGATAGTTTGGTTGTACATGCTTAGATGGCTATTTTATTGATTTGATATACTCATCATGATTCATTTTACTTGATATCCTTGAAGGGCGTATCCATTTATCTTCGTAGGACCTAGTTGGTGACAATTTTGGAAGAACAAGCGTAGCTTGGGCTTCCATGGGGCTTGAAGCCCATGGGTTGGATTCTAAGGGCCCACACTTCGGATGATGATGACATGCATTTGGAGGCATAAATGACAACTTGGAGGATCTTACCCAACCCCTACATGCCAAACAACTTGCTTGAAAGGGCCAAAACATCACTTTTTGAGGGTTTGGCATCACCCTAGGGCTAGGGTTTGGTGGTGATGATGGGCACTTGGAACATTTTGAAGGAAGAGGCCCATGGATCGTAGAAGACATTATTTGGTTGAATACTATTTTCCTTTGGATGCCTAGCGCTCCCTTATCCAACTCATTGACTTGATCAAAAGTGCCAAACGTTGCCCAAAAGAAGGGTCACATCATGTTTCTAGGGTTTCTCTTATGTGCAAAACATGAATTAAAAAATATTAATTTTGTAAAGGGGAAATATAAGGGATGTTGACCCCTTATATTTTTTTTTACCCTAAGTTTTGTGGACAAACTATGTTTAGAGGATTTTTATAAATAGAGATCATCTCTATTTCATTTTCATCATATCTCCCCCATTGTGAGAAGACGTTATTGGCTGAAATTTGTGCCCTACTTGGGAAATTGTCTTTATTTCTCTTGGTTGCATTATATTTCTATGGTTTATCTTTTATATTAATGGAAGACGTGATGTGCACTATCTCTTGGAGTACATTTCTTTCTTTATGGTGGATATTGCTTGGTTAAAGAAGGAGTTTATCTTGTTTTGTGCTTGGACTAGGTAAGAAAACTATCTTGTTGGTTGTTTTTCTTGGTACAAGTTCTAATATTATAATATTCTTGGGGAGTATAAGTGCATACAACCCCACTAAGACCATAATTTTTTCTTGAATTAATTCATTTCATCAAGGAATACTAGGAGGAGTAAAAGGGTTTACACCCTCCTAGGGTTTTTCCTAGTTAGTTTTAGCTTGCCTTGGAGAGTAAAAGGGATTACACCCCCAAGGATATAGCCCTATTAAATAATTTATTTTAAATACTCCATAACCCAATATCTAAAGGAACTAGTCTCTTGCATTGGAGAAATGCAATCATTGCATTGGGATACGTAAAAACATGAGATATTGGAATTGTTTGAGTTGGAAACTTTTCTGCATGATAAGATCTTGTCAAGGACACTAAGGAATCTTGATTGGCTTGGTATTCTTTGAGATATAACTCATTTAAATATACAGCCATTAGGTATGAAACAAATCATTCTTTTACTTACTTATAACTCACATTTCAACCATCTGAATTTGCTAAAAGTTTTCCAACATAATCTACAGTCCTAGCGCATCTTTTGGGTGGCTCTTTTGCAAGTTTTGGTGGCTGATGTTTCTGCTTTAACAAATTGTTTTATACATACATAAGGATGAAAATATATATCTTCAATACTCATCTATAACAACCTTACATTGATGCTAAAGTCTTATGCTTTTATACTTGAGTTGTACTAGTGTTTACTAGCTTATCTCTTGCATCATTTACGGACTTTCAACATCTTATCTAGAATATTTATTAATTGTTTCTTGCGGATACATATCTCTATTGACTGCTGCAAATAGGGACAAAAATATTAACTTTATTTTCCACTTAACATATATCTTGTGCATTTGGCTTTTCTTGTGTCTTGGGCAGGTACAAATACTTTTCGCAGGTACTCAAAGACTTGGCAACCTTAAACCAATTATGAGATGTGTCATCAAAGCCTTCTTCCATTTAGAAAATTGACCTATATGGGAATCCACTCATAAGTATACTTTTACATCTCATTTCCCCCTAGGGTAACCCTAGATTCCCCCCTTGAGGTGATCACTCCACCTCTAAAGTGATGAGAGTACCTATCTGAGGTGACAGTGGGTAGGTATTCTCCTAGTTGTTTCCATCTTGTGGTTTGGGTTGGGATTTTACCAACATACAACTTGTGCGATAACATGAACTAGTGCTTCTTGGTATTCTTCATTGCTAAGAGGATGCACAACCTAGGTCTTCATTAATAGCATATATGGGGTGATTTATAGAGTTATTTTGGTCACTGACCAGATAGGAAAACTTTGTTTCTCTGCATAATATCCTATTTTCTCCTCCAAATACTGGCATTGTAGCATAGGTCATTTCCATTTGCATCGTACCTCCTATATTTCTAGCCCAATTTATGGATAAAATCATCCCATAGTTTTCAGGTACATCAACTACCACCACATCCATGATAATGCTCTTGACAGGCAGCTGAGTCAAAGAGACTACCATGTCTTTAATCAATCCATCACACTTCACTTTTTTGGCATTAAAGGAGTAGAGATTTTGGTAAGGCATAGTTATTTCTAACCCCAACTTCTCCATTACTAACTTTGGCATGAGATTATGAGATGAAATCGAGTCAAGCATACAGTTATGTAACATCTTGTCATGGATGTTCAAGGTCACATAGAAAGGTGCAACTGAATCCTCTTTGTCATCTATATGAGGACCAAATACCATAGTAGGAGACTCATCTTGTAAATTCACCATGTCAGGTGGAAATGTTGAGCTCTTTCCTTGTATGCCTTTTTCAATCTGCTTGTGGTATGATGGATTTGTACTTAACTCGGCCAATGGGACTAAGATATTTATTTTTGAAATCTCTTTCTCAAAATTGAAGGGTGAAACAGATTCCTCGAGCTCCTTTACCTCCTTTTCTAGCTTTAAAGTTTCACCAACTTCTTTAGTATTGATAGTATTTTTTAGTTCTTTGACTTTATCCATATAAATACTTGAGCTAAGATTCTTAGGATATGTTTGGA
>JASDQU010305966.1:16164-65697 GCA_032191745.1 Picea mariana | reverse complement strand
TATATACTACTTTACATAGTGGTAACCATATCAACTAATATGACTATAGAATTCTTTCAAATAGATTTCTTATAAACAATATAACAAAGATATAGAAACAATTATATAGCTACTAAACATAATTACCATAGTACGAAATTTAAATACATATCTGAAAAAGTTGATGTTTTGAAAAAAAATGGCACAACCACGTTCCACCCAACTGTAGAATAGAACAACCACAATCACCTGTGCTGATCACGCCCTAGCCTGACCATGAGTCCATAAGGGAGAACTTAATTATCCTCCTTAGCTATAGTCACCATAAATAGTACATAAAATTCTTTAACTCACACTAACAATGCTCATAACAACAAACAATTCTCCATTCTTCCAACATACCAAGCAACATCTTGCCTCCCACATATGTTCTATATAATATTATGCCCAGGTATTCCATTTCTTTCCCTCCTTGGGGAAATTCATAGCTTTGCAAATCCTGGATTTTTATGGGTTGCGGCTGGCCAAATTCCACTTCTTCCACTTGTAAAAATCATTCGTGAGGTAAATCAAACATGTTCCCCACTCATGGAGTCATGGTCAATTATTTTTAACCTGGATGTTCCATTTGTCTTCCAGCATTAATTTCATTAAAAGTTTGTCTCATACATGTGTCCAATAAAAGACGAAAGTTGGGAAAGTCAAATATTTTCCCAACACTCATCATATAATTAATTACATAATAAAAAAATCCAAATTCATATTTTCCATAAATGGCAAATAATTTCTAAATCTGAGATTTTCAAAAACGAAAATTTATTTCAAAATTCCACATAGAATTTAATTTTATAAAATTTGGGGATATTACATCCTCTCCCCCTTAAGTACAACACTGTCCTCAATGTTCATTCCTCTCTTAGAATAGGGTTGGATAATATTTCATTATATCTTATTCCAATTCCCAAGTGGTCTCCTTAGGACTAAAGTGGTTCCATTGCACTTTTACCTAGGCGATGGCTCTATTCTGTAGTACTATTTCTTTCCTACACAGAATGTGCAGAGGTTCCCCTTGGAACTCACCTTATGGTTCCACCTACACCATGTTCCAATCAATGATGTGATTAGGATCATGAATATACCTTTTTAGTAATGAAACATGAAAAACATTATGAACTTTTAAATTTGCAAGGAGTGCTAGTTGATATTTCGCGGGTCTGATTCGAGTTAAAATATCAAAGGGGCCACAAAACCTTGGAGCCACCTTTGAAAAAATTTATAGATTTAGAGAACTCCCTCTTGATTTGACTCTTAGATATACATGTTCTCTAGTTTGAAATTCTTGATGTCTTCTTTTTAAATCTACGTAGATTTTCTATTGGTCGTGGGCCTCTTTTAAATTATGTTGTACTTTTTTTACCATCCTTTCCATCTCATAGAGCATTTTCGGTCACACCATAATCATGTCTACTGGATTATACCAACTAATCAGGGTTATGCATTTCCTTCAATATAAGACTTCAATGGGGCCCATCTTAGCTGAGGTCTGATAACTGTTATTGTAAGAAAATTCAACTAAGTGGAGGTACTCCTCCCACTTAGTTGGTTTCATCCTTACATACATTCGCAACATGTCTTTGATAATCTGGTTTGTTCGTTTTGTTTTCCCATCCGTTTATGGATGGTAGCTTGTGCTGAAATTAAAGTTAGTATTTAATCCTGCAAACAATTCCTTCCAAACAATTGACGTAAATTTGACATCTCTATTGGAAATTACCATTTTAGGAATTCCATGCAATCTAGATATTTCTTTCTTAAAAATTTCAGTGATATTAATCGCTTTATAAGTAGATTTCGTAGGTAAAAAATGTGTAGATTTGCTTAGTTTATCAACCACTACCATAATCAAGTCATTTTGTCTTTGGGTCTTAGGAAAACCTGTGATGAAGTCCAACGAGATAATATCCAATTTCCATTCTGGTATAGGCAGAGGTTGTAATAGGCCTGCTGGATGTTGATGTTCAAAATTTACCTATTGACAATCTAAGAATTTAGACAAATATTCATATATTCCATTCATCATGTTAGGCGAGTAAATTTTTTTTCTTAAGGCTCTTATTGTTTTCTAGTATGTTGGGTGACCAAATTGTGGTTTTTTGTGCGGTTCGTCAAGAATTGTTGTCTTTAAATAAACAGAATTAGGTACAAACAATTGGTTCTTGAACCTTAACAATCCATTTTTATCTAAACTCAGATATTCTCTGTTCATTTTTTCAGTATCTCCTTGCAATTATGTTGTTGTTTTATGTAATTTTTGTCATTATTGCTTGCAGATTTTATACTTTGTTTGATATAATTTTCTTCTTTGCTGATATTTTTTTCATAGAGTCCATTAGTCCTCCCACTTAGTGCATATGAAAATTTATTTTCTTTACCTTTGATATGTTGTACCTCGAAATCAAATTCTCTTAAGAAGTCCAACCATATTGCTTGCCTTGCATTGAGGTCTAGTTGGTTGAACAAATATTTTATGCCATTGTTGTCAGTTAATGACATAAATTTTCTTCCCATTAAATATTGTCGCAACATTTTTAATGCATGAAGTATGATTGCTAATTCTA
Source organism: Picea mariana (assembly GCA_032191745.1). Taxonomy (NCBI): domain Eukaryota; kingdom Viridiplantae; phylum Streptophyta; class Pinopsida; order Pinales; family Pinaceae; genus Picea; species Picea mariana. The sequence goes on along the minus strand of JASDQU010305966.1, from coordinate 63,100 downwards.
AATCGTGAGTCAGATAATTTCATTCAAGCTCTTTTAGGTTACGCGATTCATAACAGATGACATGTTAATCTTGTGTCTGTACTCCTCCTAATACTTCTTTGCTTGCATCCACACAAGCTGTAAAATATTTATCAAGATCTACTACATTTAGGATAGGTGTTGTGGCTAGCATTCCTTTTAATTTATCAAAATTGTCCTAGCACTTTTGTCACCCAGTAAATTTTGATCCCTTTTTCTGTAATGAGGTAATCGGGTATGCGATATTGGAAAATCCTTTGATAAATCTCTAGTAATAACTAGTAATTCCCATAAATGATATGATGTCTTCTACATCCTTAGTTATAGGCCATTCCATAATGGATTTTATCTTTTCTGGATCAACAACAATACCGTCTTCAGATATTACGTGTCCTAATTATTGTATCTTTCTTTGGTAGAAGTGGCACTTATCAAACTTAGAATACAACTTATGTTCCCTTATAGTATTCAATACTATTTTCAGATGTTATTCATGTTCTTCTTCCATTTTTGAGCAAATTAGAATATCATCGATAAAAGCCAACACAAATTTATTCAGATATTGGTTGAATATACTATTCATCAAAAACATAAAGGTTGTTGGTGCGATAACGTTGACAGCCACCAGTAATTTTTTATTCTTATCACAATCAAAGTTCCCACAAAGAGATTATATCTTTATGTATCTGCTATCACCTTACATTTGTAAATATTTATGTTTTTGAGTTTAGAGGCGATGATTGGGTTAATATTACCTTAGTAAGTTTTTTTCGTTTGCATTTTCATTGTTTTGTTTTAAATTAATGACTATAAGCATGAATTTAAATATAAAAATTGATCTTGGTTTCATATATTTTACCTTAGAAATGTCGCTTTGAAGGCACCCATATATGGTTAAAACTCAAGTGTTATGAACTTATTGATTAAATCCACTATCAAAATCTTTGTAGTATTATGGGTATCATGACTTCATTGGTTCTATAATTAATCGTTGAATTAATTTGTGAGATGATCGAATGCATTAAAACATTGGCTTAACATTTGATATGGTTGTCATAAACTTAATAGCCATATCAACATTCATGTCATTTTGTGAAGGCATGTTGTACCTACATTTTCAATTAACTTTGTTGGCCTCAGTGTTAATGAGATCATTCATTATGTGAATTGGGGTTTTGTACTATGGAGGGTTTGGCATTCATCGTAGGTAGTGGCTTGTTGTTTCATGAGCCCTCTGGTTTTTTCGTTTTCCCCAACTATTTTTCCGAGTTATGAAAGTCCCCAAACCTTGGATTTTTCGTGCCATCACAGTCCGCTTAGACCTATCTCTGCTACTCATCCATTGGAAACCTAAGCCTATTCCTTGTGATATATGTTGTATCCTCTTCACAGTGGAAATGAAACATGCGGTTCATATCAAGCCGAACAGATGCCAAGCTATTTTGTCCCATGATGATGCCATAGACGACCTGAAGGCTCATGGGTGGGATGCTTTCCTCAAGAAGTTCGAAGGCTACAATATTCACATTGCACATACTTTTGACAGTTTTAGGGCCAAGGTCGGGGATGTACAGTTGGAAATAAAAGAGGATTTCATAAGCAGGGCGACAAGAATCCCATTAAAAGGCGAGATGTGGTTTAAGAATGATAAAATAGAGTATGTCCCATGGAGTTTATTCATGGCTTCCTACAAATCCACTTGCTATACAAAAGGTATTCCCATTTATTTTCTAAAACCTATATGGCACAGTCTCATTTTAATTTTGAAACAATTTTTCACTTGTGAAGGCCGATATGGGCTTGTTTTTTTGTATTACTTTCGGTTGCTTATGATTTTCATAGGGTTTGATTTGAATATGTAATTTTACCTGTTAATGAGTCTTTAGAAAATGTCTAAGTGCTATGAGAGACAAAGCATGAATGCTCTATCAAGTCTGTTTCAGCATGGCCTCGTTATGTTAATGTTGGTTTCTCACCTATCGTAAATCGGTGATAATTGGGAGGGTTTCCTGAGGTGAAATGGCTTAACCAAGTTTGAAGATACAGTCATCCCTCATTTAATTCTAAGACCCAATTTGGATAGACCAGTGACCGAAAGTCAAGTCTTTAATTCACCAGATGGCTTTGAATTCAATGAACCAACTTCTATTGTTGATGAAACCCTTGTGGATAAGGAATTACCATGTAGGTTTTCACCTAGAAGATCTTTGGAACATGTAATTATTGAATTAAATGATAAAGATCACCCCGTTCCTATGAACGAATCTAATTTGAACAATAATAAAAAACTTGTTGTAAAGAAATTCTGCAAGGGAAACAAACAGCTGAGCTCAGATTTAAATTTTAGGAATAAGAATGTTGGTCGTTTGATTTCTAGAAAACTAAGAAATCGAAAAAGTGATAATATAATCTTGATCATTATGATCGAGGTCGACGATCAATCTTCAGACCGAGAGATAAATGATTTCTTGGATCATGAGGATCCAAAGAATCAATGTCCCAGGAAAGAGGTTGTTACCCCGGTTGAACATTATGACTTCATGACTAAGATACCCTCGTGTCTCAAGGGAAAAGAAGTTTTTGCAGGTATTAGTCATGACCTGGAACAAGCCACGGGTAAAAATGAAGTACCCATTGTTGACGGTATTCCACGTTGGTCTGCCATTACCCCAGTGCACTGTGACAATTGCCTAGACTGGATAGAGATTTATTATAGAGATATTCTTCTCTTACAGGCTCAAGTAAAATGATTGGTTAATCATGATGCTCTATTGGAATGAGAGAAAATTGACTTGAAGGCACGCACAGAGAGGGAAAACAAAAGATTCAAGAAGACCGGGAATATTATAATAAAAAATACAACTAGTTTCAAAGCTATTATAAATTTTGAACTGTCAGATCCTTCTTTTGCTAACTTCTAATGGTAAAATCATTTTGTTTTGATTTTATTTGATTTTATTATGAATAATCAAAATAGGGAGATTTAACTTGATTATTTTTACTAATAATAAGACTAGCTACAAAATCTATGATTATGTAGCCAATCTCTTTTGAATAATAATTAGTATTGTTATCTAAATATCAAGTAGGTTTTTTTATCTACAGGAAATGGAAGATTATGATGTTGATTTCAAGAAGAAAACACTTTGAATCATACACTCAAATATTCAGTAGTTTCTGCCTTTTTATGTTTATAAAAATTTGGTTTATTTTTGACAAACCAACTCATGCATGAGTGGTTACTATTTTCACTATTTTTGTAATATTATCTATTTTTTGTGGATTCAACTCTATCTTGTACGATAAGAGCATTTGAATCGTGAACTAGTTTAAATAATTTTCACTCTTAGTAGTGAGGATGACTTTGTTTGGACACATTATGGACATATGACTTTCAAGACTAATATGGAGAAGTTGTTCACTCCTTGGCTTTAGACCAGCGTGGCGCTTACACATTATGTTTTGCCTTTATCTTATGGAATGTTAATACATTTATACAAGTTTAGTCTTATCATCGTATGATATTTCATATTATTCAACACCTTAATTTTGTTTGTAATTGGTTGTCCTGTAATATATATGTGATCAATATTTCATTTAAATATCATGGATTTATGCTGGATATTGGATGATGTATTACATGAATGATTTTTATTAAGTTTTTTTATTATAAGTGTTCATCATGATAAGAACACCAGATCTATATATTTATCATTTTACTATTATATTCTTGTTCCAAAACAAATTTGGGTTTGTTCTGGGAGTGTTAGCACCATCCTATTACAGGTTTTCCTCATAGGAAGGACAACTTGGAGCTTGAATTGCGTAGAGACATAAGCTCATTTTAATTGATTAATTACAGGTCAGTTTACTCGCATTTCCTTTAGTTAGATTATTTATCAATTAAATAGGGACAGTTTGAATTAGCTTTGCCTATTTATCTATTCTCATTTCAATTGTGTCTCATTAGTTTTTTTTTAGTTCTTTAGATTTTAAATATTAAATAGAAAATATAAAAGGTATGTGATTTCTTTATAAACACTTTCAAAAACATTTATTTCGCAAGATATCTAGTAAATCTTACAAAATTGTATATATATTGTATAGAAGCATATGCACATATTCATATTATTATCGAGATGTTTGCAATTATTGAATTTATATCCTTAGTGTTATAGATTTTAGATTATTTTCCTTTATTTTTCTATTTTTAGGACTTCAACGAAGCCACTAAACCCGTCAGGTCATTTCATTCCAAACGGCTTGGGTAATTTAGATAACCGTAGTTTGGATTTGACCCTCCAGTTGATGGTGTGTCAATCACACCCATCAAAAAATGGTGCTAGAAGGAGGGATTGAATTTAATTGATGGCACGTGGAGGTTGCAAGACTCCTCCCCCACACACTCGCACTCCTGTCGTAATGCGTAGTCGCTCAGACAATCACATTACACTTGAAACAACAACTGCCTGGAACAATAACCCTGATATTCCCATTGAACCAGTGACACCAGTTCCTCAAGGGGTCGACGTCCAAGAAATTGTTCATCAGTCACTCATAAGAACTCATAGTTCCTTACTCATATCAGACAACCTGGTAGGCTGCTTAATCAACCCATTGATTTCACATATATCTAAGAACAACTTCAAGGAACTAGTCTACCCGAAAACCCTTTAGGTGATAATACTGCCAATCCTACTGAAACACCCATCCTTGGAGCCGGAGGATTTGGTATTCCACCTTCCCCACCTGATTTCTCTCCATACTCTTCAGGAGGAGAGTCTTTAGACAAAGGTAGTTCTTCATCAGAACCATCTCAGCCTTCAACACCACCAACTCCCATGGAAAACCAAAACAATCCTACCATACCTTGGCTCGATCAAGATGTCATGTGATGAAGGATAATTGTTGTCAAGAACACGGAGCAAGACCTATCATTGTTTGGGAATTTGTACAAAACCTTAACGTTGGTAGTTACAGCTGATATTTTGAAATCTTCTTTAAGTTAGTGCCAGGAAAATCTTTGAGACACGCTTGAGCGATCACGAGTGAAGTGGGAGTTTGCACTCCATCTCTAGAATGCTAGTGCACTAGGATAGATGTCAAGATAAGTTTTGATGTATACAAGTAGTTAGGGGGGGACTCTAAGAACCCTCTCTACTAAATAGAGGTTTTGTACACCCAAATGATGTTTTCTGGAGTATACAGGACTTAGTGGGAAGTTAGTAGGAGTTTTTTCATAGTTTCATTTTTTTTTTCATTTACAGTTGTAACCATTTTCATTTTGGAATATAATAGAGTAAAATTGATCCAATGCATGGTGTGGACATTGTTTGCAATTATCTGTTATTCTGTTTTCATGAATGAATGAATTTCGTTATGAGTAGATGGAACTGTGAATGTTAGGATAAGTTTCAATTGTTTCTCTTCTATTTTAGTAGTGCAAGGTGTGCACAAAGGATGTAAGGAGTGTGTTAATAGGATCTGTTTCAGTTCTAAATATTATAAGAGATAACACAGAAATTTCCCTTTGCAAGGAGTACAAAGAGACTAGTGCAAGGCATGCACAGTCATCCGCAAGAAACCAGAACCTTGCATAAAGATCTGGTGCAAGGAGTGCACAGATCCAAGATTTGACTAAGTGTCGAAGAGACTTTGTAAGAAGTCGAAGGACTAGAAAAGGAGAATGGTAGGAGGGCAAGAGTAGTTTCTCCATGATCAATCCTTCGGAATCTGAGTGGTCGAAATCCTTGAAGCACAAGGAGTGCGTGGGAAGTCGAAGTCTTCACAATACTAATATCAGGAGGAGTAACACTTTTCATAAGTTTTAACAAGATCCAAGAAATGGACTCATAGGAAGGAAAAGGGTTGAAGCCTTTGAATCATTTGAAAATATTCTAAGTCTGAAGAAAGCGTAAGATCAGGGGGAAATATCTGGACCATCTGATTAGCTTCCAAACAATGAGGAGAAAGTGCAAGGGAGGAAGGATCTCATCCATTCGGTCTGAGCACAAAAGAATTGTACTCGTTCGATGATGGTAAAGTGCACTAGCATTAAATCTTTGAAAGTACACAGGAGGAGAAAGGTCCCAAAATTATGAAGTCATCTGAATCGTCCATCAAGATAGGACACGTGGCTAGAGAGTAGTATTTCGTTGACTCATAAAGTAGAGAGGTCAAAAGTTTGAGTCATGAGAACTCACGAAACTCGAAATCACGACTTGATATGAGTCGTTGATCAAAGGAAGGATCTGGACCGTCGATCCAATGCCATTGCGAATTCGGGTATCAGAAGAATGCGGGTAGGGAGACTCCTAGAGTCGTGAAACATGAACACGACATGCCTTTCACTCAAGTGATTGGTCACAACCTTGGTCATGGAAAGAGAGGGACTAGCATGCCCTAGGCTTCCATCAAGATTTCGAAAGTCGAGAGAGTCAGGGTGACTCACACACAAAGGCCCAATATGCTAAATCACGAAACACGCTTTGAGTTAGGCAAGTGGTCATAACTATGGTCCCAAGAGGGGAGGGTCTTAGCCAGGGGAGAGCTAGCACTCAATTAGCGTGAAAGTTGAACAATGCTCATAAGAGAACCTGCGGGTCTCATATGACCTGCGTCTTTGGAGATAGGACCTGTGTAAGTGGGTTTGGGGTCTTGCAAAGGCCCGAAGAGTCAATCACAATCAGTTTCTTGATAGATCCTAGACCGAGAGTTCATGCATCCCTTAGGAGAGAAGGGGGGTCTACATCAAGTGGTATCAAAGCATGAATTTTTCTTGCAAACAATAGGCAAGGGAGATAAAGGAGACAAAAGAACTTGAAGTTGTACTTTGTGTGTGATAGATATTCAACACAATGCCACCAAGGAGATGAGTGGAACAACCTCTATCCTATCAAGTTGTAGATATATATATGTGAGAGATCCGTGAAATATTAGAGGCGATGGAGGCAACACAGGGAAGAGCGCCTGATACTGGAAACATCAGCGATACAGAGAGAAAGGAAGCAGTGGGTGAGAATGTCATTGAAGAAGTTGGAGGAGACGATGTTTCCGAAGAACACTTGTTGAGATAAGTTTCTGGATTGGGAGGTAAACCCTAGATAGAGGTCCCAATGTATGAAGGCAATTTAGATATTGAAGAGATATTTGATTGGATAAGATACATGGAAATATATTTCGGCTATGAAGAGGTCGATGAGGAAAGAAGGGTGAGACATGATATCATCAGACTAAAGGGACATGTAGCGATGTGGTGGGATTAACTATAGGCTGAGAGGAGAAGAAAAGGCAAACAAAATATAAAGAGTTGGGACAGAATGGTAGCCAAGTTGAAGGCTAAGTTCATTCCCAAATACTATTAGATCAAAATTTTTAGGAAGTTACAAAAACTAAGACAAAAAGGGATGGCATTTAAAGAGTACATAGAGGAGTTCTATAGGTTGAACATCAGAACTAGACAAATATATAAAGATGAAGAAAAAGTCGTTAGATATATAAATGGCCTGAGATATGAAATCTAGGATGAGCTCAACATGATTTCTATAAGAACAGTGGAGGATGCTTATCAGTTTGCACTGAAGGAAGAGGATAAGTTGGCCAGAAAGCAAAGCTAGTGGGGAAGATGTAAAGGCCCAGCCCCCCCAAAAATCATGGGAGTTACCCATGACAATGCACTAAAGCCTAAGGACGAGGCAGAGAAACCACACAGTCGCTCGAAAAGAGGAGGAAGTTCTCGAGAAAGACACGGTAGTGGAAGGAATCATTATAGAGGAAGATGAAGAGGAGGAGGAGGACAAGTAAGATGATATGCCTATGGAAAGACAGGGCACATGTCTTTGGACTGTCCTAAGAAAATAAATAAGGAGGAGGTGAATCTCACATTTCAGAAGCACAGAGAAGAGATGTTGAAGTAGAAGGAGTAGAGGATGGAAGATCCATGATGTTGAGGAAAGTTCTCTTAAAACCAGAGGCATAAATTGAGAAACCAGTGAATAGGAACAGTCTCTTCAGAACAACTTGCAATACTAAAGAAAGAGTATTCAAGGTGATAATTGATAGTGGGAACACTGATAACTTAGTATCCATGGATATGGTGGAGAAATTGGAGCTAGAGACCACTGCGCACCTAAATCCATACAAAGTCTTGTGGTTTCAAAAAGGACATTAGGTAATGGTTACTAAACAATGCTTGGTTGAATTTAAGATAGGAGGATATAGAGATGAAATTATATGTAATGTAATTCCCATGGATGTATGCCATATTTTTTTGGGAAGACCATGGTAGCTTGACAGGAATGTCATTCATGCTCGGAGAAAAATTACATACACCTTGGAGAAGAATGGTAGGACACACATGTTGCTGCAAATAGAGGAGAAGAAAGTGAAAGAGGAAGCCAGTGCAAGCATACTTCTCATGAGTGGGAAGGAACTCCTGAAAGAAGTCAAGGAGGAATAGGAGATGCAGTTTTTTGTGGTGAGGAAACCTAGAGTTATCCTTATAGGTACTTTAGTGGATGATATGCCTAAAGAAGTTCATGAATTATTCAATCATTTTGGTGACATAGTGGTCAATGAGTTTCCAAACTCATTTCCACCCATCAGAAGTATCAACCACCATATTGACTTGATACCAGGAGAAAGTCTACAAAACAAAGCAGCATAGAGATTGACACTTCGAGAGAATGAGGAGGTGAAGAACCAACTCCAGAAATTGTTAGACAAGGGTTTGGTCAAAGAGAGATTGAGTCCATGCGTAGTACCAATTGTGTTGATTCAAAATAAGGATGGAGGATGGAGAATGTGTACATAATCAAGATCCATTAAAAAGATCACCATCATGTATAGATTTCCTTTATCCAGAATGGATGATTTAATGGAATTCTTAAGTGGAGCAAATTTCTTTTCAAAAATAGATTTCAAAAGTGGGTATCACCAGATTAGGATGAGAGAAAGTGATGAGTGGAATACATCCTTTAAGACAAATAAAGGTTTGCATGAGTGGCTTGTTAGGCCATTTGGTTTAACAAATTACCCGAGTACTTTTATGAGACTGATGAATGAAATACTTAAAGATTTCATTGGAAAGTTTGTGGTTGTATATGTATATGAAATACTAATCTTTAGTAGGACTAAAGAGGAGAATTTGAGACATATGACACTAGTGATGATGAGACTACAACAAGAGAAGTTGTTGATAAATATGAAGAATTCCTCCTTTATGAAGACAAAAATCATTTACTTGGGTTTTGTGATCTCTTAAAATGAACTGAAGATGGATCCAAAGAAGGTGAAAGAAATCAAAGAATGGTCTTCACCAATGAGTATGTTTGAGGTGAGGAGCTTCCATGGATTAGCAAGCTTCTATAGGAAGTTCATCAAAGACTTCAGTGGAATTTGTGCACCAATGATGTATATTGTAAAGAAGAAGCACAAGTATTTTAAATGGACAGAGGAAGATGAGAGGAGCTTCAATATAATGAAGGAGAAAATAATAGAAAGACCAATTTTGGTCTTACCGAATTTTGAAAAGACATTTCAAGTAAGATGTGATGCAAGTGGAGTTGCAATAGGAGCCATTTTGAGTCAGGACAATCGACTTGTTGTCTATTTCAGTGAGAATCTGAATGAGACCAAGAGAAAATACTTCGCATATGACAAGGAGTTTTATGCCATAATTCAAGCCTTGAATAAATGGAGACATTATCTTGTTCCACAAGAATTTGTCTTGTATAGCGATAACCAAGTTTACAATTCATAACCAGGCAGGAAAAATTGAACTAGAGGCATGAAAAATGGGTTGAGTTTATGTAGAAATTTACTTTTGTCATAAAACATATTGTTGGGAATGCTAACAAGGTTGTTGATGCGTTAAGCAGGAGATGTTTGATTCTGCAAGAATTTCAAGTGAATAACTTGGATTTTGAACACCTTAAGGACATGTATTGTGATGATATAGATTTCAATGAAGCATACGAAGCATGTGAAAATCTTGTGTTGAGATATAATAACCAGTGGATAGAGTACATGATTCAAGAGGGATTGTTGTTCAAGGGAAATCAATTGTGCATACCAAAATTCTCAATGAGGGATAACCTTTTGAAGGAAAATCATAGTGGAGGATTGGTTGGACATTTCAGCCATGATAAAATGTTTTCACAGTTAAGAAGTTCATACTACTGGCCAGGTATGAGAACATAGGTGATAAAGTTTGTGAACAAACGTAGAATCTACCATCATGTAAAAGGGAAAAGACAAAACACTGGATTGTATCAGTCATTGCAATTACCAGAGAGGCCTTGGGATGCAATAAGCATGGATTTTGTGATGGGACTGCCAAGGATGCAAAGAGGATTTGATTCCATATTTGTGGTGGTGGACATACTTTCAAATATCGCACATTTTATCCCATGCCAGAAGATGAGTGATGAAATCTATTTTTCAAGGAAGCTGTGAGACTTCATGGCCTACCAGAAGCATTGTCTCGGATAGAGACACAAAATTTGTTTGTCACTTTTGGAGAAAATTATGGAAGAAGTTGGTGACATATTTTTCCTTCATCTCATCTTATCACCCTCAGACATATGAAAATACTGAGGTGGTAAATGAAAGTTTGGGATACTTCTTGAGGAGTCTGGTTACTGAGCACCATAATTAGTGGGATCAGATTCTTCTGCAATCAAAATTCGCATACAATGATTCACCAAAAAGGAGCACTAGAAAGATCCCATTCCAAATATTGTATGGAATGCAACCCAGGGGATTATCTGAGTTGACAGACTTGGAACAGATTGAGATCAGAAGTGTTGGAGTATAATATTTTGCTACAGAAATGCAGAGACTCCATAGCCAGATCAGAGGATAGTTGCAGAGTTCTAGCCAATAGTACAAACATAGAGTTGATCGACATCGCAGAGAGATTCAATTTGAAGTAGGAGATCAGGTTCTGGCACATCTCAGGAAATAAAGGTTCCATAGGGGAACATATAACAAGTTAAAAATGAAGAAGATAGGGCCATGTAAGATCTTGAGGAAGTTTGATGAAAACACCTATGAGATTGAGCTTCTAGATGATGTGGGAATATCACCCATATTCAATGTTTCATACCTATATCCTTACAGGGAAGATGACACTGAGGGATCAGAATATTAGGCGAAGGTTCAATCAGAGAAAAAAATGCCTGTAGTAGAGAAACCACAGATGGAGAAGATCGTTGGTCAGATAATCGACAAAAAGACAAAGTGGAAGACTTATTTTAAGTATCTGGTAAAGTGGAAGGGACACCCGGTAGAATATTCCAGTTGGGAAAATGAAGTCGCTATTTAGAAGCATGGAAATTCAGTGCAGGATCTCATGGACAGGAGTCCATGAATTTTTGTCAAGGGGAATATGATGCAGGAGCATCATTGTCAAGCATGCGGAGCAAGACCTATCAGTGTCTGGGAATCTGTACGAAACCTCAATGTTGGTATTTACATTTGATATTTTGAAATCCGCTTTAACTCAGCATTGGAAAAATATTTGAGACACACATGAGCGATTGCGAGCGAAGTGGGAGTTTCCAATACGGCTCTGGAATGCGACAACACTAGGATAGCTATTAGGATAAGTTTTGATGTAGAAATGTAGTCAGGGGGGAACCATAAGAACCCCCTATGATAAATAGAGGTTTTGTATGCCCAAATGAGGCTGGCTGGAGTAGATAGGACTCAGTGGCAAGTTAGTAGGAGTTTTTTTAGATTTTAATTTTTTTTTTATTTACAGTTGTAACCATTTGCATTTTGAAATATAATAGAGGAAAATTGATCCAATGCATGGTGTGGACATTGTTTGCAATTCTCTATTATTGTGTTTTCATGAATGAATTAATTTTGTTACGAGTAGATGGAATTGTGAATGTTAGGATAAGTTTCAATTGTTTCTCTTATGTTGAAGTGGTGCAAGGTTTTCACACAGAATAAAAGGAGTGCATTAACGGGATATGTTTCGGTTCCGAAGCTCAGAAGAGATAACATGAAACTTTCCTTTTACAAGGAGTGCAACGAGACTAGTGCAAGGCGTGCATAGTCATCTGCAATAAACCAAAACCTTGCATAAATATCTAGTGCATGGACTGCACAGATCTGAGATTCGACTAAGTGTCGAAGGGACTTTGTAACAATTCAAAGGATTAGGAAAGGAGAACGTCAGGAGGGAGAGAGGAGTTTCTCTTCGAGAAATCTTTTGGAATCTGAGTGGTTGAAATTCTTGAAGCACAAGGAGTGCATGGGAAGTTGAAGTCTTCACAAGACTAAGATCAGGAGGATTAACACTTTTCATAAGTGTTAATGAGATCCAATAAATGGACTCACAAGAAGGAAAAGGGTTGAAGCCTTTGAATCCTTAAAAAATATTCTAATTCTGAAGAAAGCGTAAGCTGAGGGGGAAATATCTGGACCATTTAATCTATGTCTAGACAATGAGGAGAAATCACAAGGGAGGAAGGATATCAACCGTTCGATCCCAGTGCAAAAAAATCGTAGTTGTCCGATCAAGGTAAATTGCACTAGCATTAAATCTTTGGAATTACACACGAGGAGCAAGGTCACAAAATTTCAAAGTCATTGGAACCTTCCATCAAGACAGGACACATAGCTAGTGAGCATCATTTCACTGACTCACAGAGTGGAGAGGTCAAAAGTTCGAGTCATGAGAACTTGAGAAACATGAAATAATGAATTGATTGGAGTCATTGATCAAAGGAAGGATCTAGATCATCGATCCAGCGCCATCGCAAATTCAGGTATCGAGAGAATGGAGGTAGGGAGACTCCCAAAGTTTCAAAATGAAAAATCACAACATGCCTTTAACTCAAGTGATTGGTCACAACCTTGGTCACAAAAAGAGAGGGACTAGCATGTCGTAGGCTCCCATCGGGATTTCAGAAGTCGGGAGAGTCGAGGTGAGTCTCACACAAAGGCTCGATACATGAAATCACAAAATTTCCTTTGAGTTAGACGAGTAGTCATAATCATGGTCCCAAAAGGGAAGGGGCTTAGCCAAGGGAGAGTTAGTGCCTAGTTAGTGCAAAATTTGAACAACGCTTAGAAGAGAACCCGCGGGCCTCATACGCGTTGCATCTTTGGAGAAAGGACCCATGTATGTGGGTTTGGGGTCTTGCATAGGCCCAAAGATTCAATCAGAATCAATTTCTTGATCGATCCTAGACTGGGAGGTCGCGCAACCCTTAGGAGGGGTCTGCATCACCGTGTTTGTACCCGGACTCCAACACCCATTAGCTAAACATCCAGAGAAATGGCTGCCTAAATTTGATCCAGATTCAAAACAATCCATTGAAGATCACATCAAGAAATTTATGTTGGCTATTAGACTTTAGAGTGTTGAACATGAGGATGTAGTATGCAAATTATTTTGTTATACTTTTGAGGGAAATGCCTCCACATGTTATTTTTCTCAACAACCCCAAACCATCGTCTCTTGGGAGAAGTTTGAAACTTGTTTTTTGGAAAAATTTGGAGATGATAAATATATGGAAGTCTTGGTTATGAAACTCTCCATCTTAAAAATGAATCCCAAAGAAAAATTGAAAGAATTTAACCAAATATTTATGACGTTAAAGAACAAAATCCCAACAGATTTGATGCTGATTGAAATTTTAATTGTTGAATATTATGCTAAAGCCTTGCACAATAACATATCCATATGGGTCAAAAATTCTAAAAATAACACATTGTTAGAAGCTTTTGAGGAAGCAAGTCAAATTGAGAAAGACATATTAAGCTTAAAAGACAATATTAGTAGTGAAGCTGAAACAACTTCATCCTCTAAGAAGAAAATAGAAATTCTCACTAGACCACCTCAACTTAAAAATCAATAAGAAACTTTAGACTTAGAAAGATTGTAGAAAGTTTTCCAAAAACTGTCCAATCATGTCGTTGATTTGGAAATATCAGTTGAGGAGGCATCCACAAGAAAAGGAAGTTTCAAACCTCCTTTCATAAATCCATTCCCTCCTAACTGGCCAAACCCAACCACAGAAGGTCTAAATTTCGAAAGTTTACAATATGCTTTGCAAACTATATTAGAAGCACATGATAATTCTACTTATATTACTCCTTAAAAATATGATGATATAGTTGAGGAAGAGTTACCAGAAGAGGAGGATTCATCTCCCTCTGTTTTTAGTCACTTATCAGATAGCATTTTCCAAGCGAATTTCGAAACTCTCCACCCTTACAACACAAGAAGCAAAAGGAAAAATAAATCACCTCCTGAAATAAGTAAAAATGTGTTTCTGAAATAGTCAAAGAAAACTGAAATCAAGCAAATCTTGGAAGCCCCAGTTTTAGAATACGATTTAATTGAAGATCTAAAAAGATTGAGGGCTAATATTTTTGTTTTTGAATTGCTGAAATTTCCCCTTATTTTGCAGAAAATGCTTCAAAGCATTGCAGAAAACAGTAAAAATAACAATCCTAGCAGCAAAAAATCAGCAGAAATTGTTTCAACCCCAGCTAAAAATGTCCCAACTAAAATGACATCTGAACCTCCAGATAAAAGGGACTTAATAGAAAAAAATGTAGCTAATGTAGATAAAACTATTTTAGGGGCAACAACTAAAAATCAACAGAATATTGTTGTTAACACTCGGAAAAATGTCCTGCCTTTTTTGTTAACCTTTGAAATTTTTAATAGGAATGTACCTAATTGTATGGAATATTCTAGTGCATCCTCAAACGTGATGCCTCTATCTGTATGCCAAAAAATTAATGCATAGATTAAACCTTTTGATCTCAAAACCATTCAACTAGATCGAAAAAATGTTAAAGTAATTGGTGATCTTAAGAATATGTTGATTAGACTATCATCCAATTCTAAAGTTCATCAAATAATTGATATTATCATTGTTGATATTCTTGAAGTTTATGGTCTATTTTTAAGAAAGGATCAGTTGGAGCAGTTGCACGGTTACTTTGCCATAGATTGGTCTCACTTGTGGCTGCCTAAAAATGGACAACCCAACAAAATCAAGATCAAGAGAGAATGTTACCTTAAGCATACTGTAATGGATCTGAATGATACAAATGAACCTTTCGTTACATCTACAAATTCATTTGAAACATAGGGAATGAATTCCTTCTTTGGTATTTTCATGACCGAAATTTCTTCTATTACTGATCCTGGGCAGCAGTATAAAGCTACAACCTATACTCAGAGACCAACTTTACTAAGTATTCCAAGTATTGTTGACGATGCACAGATCTGGTCCTTATACTTTGATGGATCCAAAGCCAAAGAAGGGGAAGGTGTTGGCTATGTACTCATCGATCCTACAGGTAATAAGACCTTTATTTCTTGTCAGTTAGAGTTTGAATGTACTAATAAGACATCCGAGTATGAAGCACTTCTACAAGTACTTAGGAAATCATTGGATATGGACGTGCAAAATTTCATAGCATTCGGTGATTCAGAAATCTTGTTCGAGCAGGTAAGAAATGCCATACACTGTTGGTCACCACATTTGACAAGCTACCAAACTGAGGTATGGAGTTTTATGCATAAATTTTCATTATTCAACATAAATTCCATTCCTAGATTTAGTAATTCAGAAATTGATTTATTGACCAATGTTTCTTCTAAACTATTTCCTGATGAAGGTATTTCCCTTAATGCTTTTTCAATCGAATTGTTTTCTGGGCTGTCGATCCCGGATAACATCACAAATTGGAGAGTATTCAATGATGACCAACAGATCATAATTTTTCTTCATATGGAAGATACCTTCCAAGGTAAAATCATTGATAAAGGAACTCATGATGAGAACCACTGAAACTTCACAGTAATATATGATCCCCGATCTCCTGAATCGACATCCGAGCTGGTAAAATCTATCCCCAGATCTATTGTAAGATTAGAGAAATTCTATGACTTGCATGATATATTTAGAGGGGCGGTAAATTGTAAAACTAAGAGTTCCTCTTTGATTTATGAAACGGTCAATTTAGGAACAAGGGATAATCCTCAAAATATTAATCTGGGAAAGGGATGTTCCGAGAAAGAAAGATCCACTTTTTTAAAGTTATTTAAATAATTTAAAGATGTTTTTTCTTGGACATATGATGACTTGAAAACATTTGAACCCAACATCATACAACATGTAGTCCTTGTGAAACCCTAGACCCAACCTTTTCAACAGAAATTGAGGAAGATGCATCCTAAATTGGAACCCATTATTAAAAAGGAACTAAACAAATTACTAACTACAAAGATAATTTTCCCAGTTAGACACATGCAATGGGTGTCTAATTTAGTCCCTGTAAGGAAGAAAAGTGGCGAAATTCAACTATGTGTCGATTTCCGGAATTTAAACCGACCATCTGACAAAGACAACTACCATGTTCCTCCAATGGAACAAATTCTACAAGAGGCGTTTGGTTCCGAAAGACTATCTCTGATAGATGGTTTTTCGGAATACAACCATGTCCTTATCTCTCCCTCAGATCAACTTAAAACCACCTTTTGCACCCCATGAGGCACTTATGCCTACATGAAAATGCCTTTTGGACTAATAAACATTGGTTCCACTTTCCAGACAGTAATGGATATTGCTTTTCATGGAATCATTAACCAGTCGGTTGTGGTCTATCTTGATGATGTTATTGTTTTCTATAAAAACAAGAAAGATAATTTGTCTCACCTTAGGGATGTCCTGGAACGATGTCGCAAGTTCGACATATCTCTCAACCCTAAGAAATCAGTTTTTGTAGTAGATAAGGGAAAAATTCTTGGGTTTATAGTGTCTAAGAATGGAATGATTATTGACCCTAAAAGAACCCAAGATATTGCTAAAATCCCCCCTCCTTCTAAAAAATCCATGCAATCCTTTTTGGGCAAGATTAATTTCACCAGAAGGTTTGTCCCAAGCTTCTCAGAAATGGTCAGACCGTTACAAAATTTAATTAAAAATGATGTTTTGTATCGTTGGGGATCATAGGAAAGTCAAGCTTTCGATTCAATTAGAGAAGCGATAATAGAATTCCCTTCCTTGATGATTCCCAAATTTTCTTAGGATTTCACTCTTTACACTTTTGCTTCTGACTGATCTTTTGTTGTTGTGCTAACACGAAAAAATGTTGAAAGCAATGAGATACCCATTGCCTTCATGAGCTCATTTTTCAAAGGAGAAGAGATTAATTACCCAATAGTAGATAACCATGCATATGATATTTTCAAAGAAGTGAAACACTTCCGGTCTTACCTGTTGAAATCCATAACCAAGGTTATTGTTCCTTACCCAGCTGTAAGAAACATGTTAGTACAAAAAGTGTTGGGTGGGAAAAGGGAAAATTGGATGATGTCACTACAGGAATATGACCTTGAAATAATGCCTACACATATTTTTGGAGGTCAATACCTGTTGACGCAGACCCCCGACCCTCGAGCCAAGATCCATGCAGGATCATTCTAAATCTGCCCCTAAGTCAAATTGAATCTTCGACTCCTCCACAGGGAATCCCACACACACACACAAATGTTTTCCATGGGTCCTTATAGGTATGGCCGCATGATAAAACACAAGGCATCAACCCAAATCTGTTGACCAACAATATTATCATGCCCTTTGTCAAATCAAGACTTCGGGTTTCATCATATCATGATTCCTGTTGTTGAGTTTTTGACTGTTAAACCCTCTGAAACCTGAAATCTCAAATTGTCGAAATCCTTGGTTGCGTCCTCCTTCACTGTTGTGTCACGTTTCGTGACTTCAGGAATTCTGGAGAAAAGAACCCTGACCTCTTGTCCTCAGGAATGTCGAAATGTCGAATGTTGATGCGTTCAGCAAAGGCTGGCTTCCCAACGAAACGTTTCGTTGATTCGGAGTTACGGACTTCATGACTTCATGAATCCAAATACAAGTCTCCTGGTCCTCCAACCTTCGACACCCAAAACAGTCAATGAAGATTGACTCCGCCTGGTGATGAGTACACAACACCTATCTCTTCCATTGTACCCTATATCTAAGGTGGATTCTTTCTGCCTATCCACTTGAGATTTTCGGCCTTCAAGACTTGAACAACCCTTTGACAACCATTCCTCTATCACTTTAAAACACCGAACTCTGAAATGGTGCCTTCCATGGGATCAACGACTATAAGCCTTCGTTCGATCCAACAACCCATGTTATTTTGGGCTTTCGGGTATCGGGAGTTCAAAACTCTTGATCCCAAAACACTACCTCCTCTGCTTCCCAACTCCCGAAGTGCCAAACTCCAAAATTTGGAAGCGCTGAAAATTATACACCTCATCTTCACACACGATAATCGCTAGTCAGAAGTTCAAGTGACCAAGGGATTTGGTTTTCACTCCATACTTACAAACACCGATTTCCAAAATGATCTTGACGGCTCGATGGTCATGATCAACAGTCAACATTGAATCAAGGGTCCAATCCTTATACACCCTGCAACTCCTCTGGATCCTACAGTCCTCGCGATTTTGTGAGTTCTCCTTAGAGAATTATGACCGCCCGATTCACTCCTCAATGACTTATGCGAGACGAATCAGTGTTCTCCCTTCTGAACTTAACTTCTACGTGATGATTTTTCTCCCCGTCTCCCTTTGATTTCTTCAAAGGTACTAACCCTCCTGGGATTTCTATTGCAACCTCAAGTATCGAAAGGACTCCTGCACACACTCTTTGTGGAAATCTTTCAAATACTTCTGTGTATTAGATTCTTCGACTCTGTACACTTTTGGAAACAATAGTCCTTCCACCTTCCTTGAGTTGATAACTTCTAAGGCTTCAACTAGCCTACGCACACCTTGCACAAATCTGTGCTTCACCTGCACTTCTATTGGTATGAGAACAATGGTATCTCTCTTGAGTTTTCTAAGATAAAACTCAGAATCTTGAAAACACACACCTTGCGGACGTTTCACTGCAATCCTTGCAGGAACTCTCAGAATGAGAAACGATTGAAACTCATTCTCTTCCTCTCTCAGACTTCATACATTCAACATGAAATCATACATTCAACACAACATAACAACAAATTCATAACAAAGAGAATAAAACAACTGTAAGCATACTATTCAGCAAATGTAAACAGTAAGCATCATAACACCATGAAATTTGAGTTAAAGCTTCATATATTAACTCAAGCTCCTGTACATGGGTTATTCTTTACAACTCTCTTCTACAACTCTCTTATTCTATTCTTTGTTAATGATATAATATACCATGATACAAATATGAAGGTGTCTATATCCGTTTTCCCTCCTACACTTCTAAAAACTGTCTAATCTATTAATTCAAATCTACCTACTTTCATTAATCAGACTTAAATTCCTATTACAACTTGACAGATGGGAGTAATCTCTCTAGATCTGTTTACAACATCTAGATATCAATGCAAGTACGCCTTCTAGATATTACATTAATATCCACTCCTTTAAAATTTCAAAACATTTCAAAACATGCAAAATGTGTGTTGTGCTTTCCAGCTATCTTCCGCCTTTGTGCTCACTCAGCTGCTTATGATGCTTCTGCATCATACTCCCTCGCTTAAAATTTTTCATGAACTCCTGTTCATGAGCTCTTGCATGGTCTGTCCATAATTTTGAATTTCTTCTTCATCTTCCCAGCTAGCATCTTCAACTGGATGTCCCTTCCATCTGACCAAGTATTCAAAATACTCTTTTCTCCTAGTCTTTTTGCAATTCCTTTTGTCAATTTTTCTTTGCATATGTGGCTTTTCAGATATAGGCATTTGTTTTTTCCATTGAATTTATTTATGTTCCTTCTTTTCTCCTGCTTCTTCAGCTCTATAAGGGTACAAATCTACAACATTGAATATCGGTGAGATTTCGATCCGATCAGGCAATTCAATCTCATATGCATTTGCCCCAAATTTCTTTATGACCCTGCATGGTCCAATCTTTTTCATTTTCAATTTATTATGTGTTCCCCTTGGGAACCTTTCCTTCCTCAGATGTGCAAGAATCAGATCACCAAATTCAAATTGAAGTTCTTGCCTGTGTTGATCTTCTCTCTGCTTGTACTCTTGACTTGAACTCTGTAATCGCTCCTTGACTCGGCTGTGAAGCTCCTTCATCCCTTCTACAAAGTCCTCTGCACTAGCACTTCTGAATTCAACTTGTTATGCATCTTTCAATTCATAAACTCCCCTTGGCTGCATTCCATATACAATCTGGAATGGACTTTTCCCTGTGCTTCTATTGAGTGAATTATTGTAAGAAAATTCTACCTGTGGCATAATGTGATCCCATTGACTGTGGTGTTCAGTCACTAAGATCCTCAACAAATATCCCAAGATTCTATTCACAACTTCTGTCTGCCCATCCATTTGAGGATGATCCACTGAGATAAAAGACAAACTTTTCCCCAACGTCTTCCATAAATTCCTCCAGAAATGTCCCACAAACTTGGTATCCTAATTAGAAACAATACTCCTTGGCAAGCCATGAAGTCTGACGACTTCCTTGAAAAACAGGTTCGCAATATGAGTTGTGTCACTGGTTTTCTGGCGTGGTATGAAATGTGCCATCTTTGAAAATCTATTGACTACCAAAAAGATTGAATCATACCCTCTTTGTGTCCTTGACAGTCCCAATATGAAATCCATTCTCACTGCATTTCATGACCTCTCAGGTATGGGTAATGGCTGGGATAACCCTCTGTTTTTCTTTTTTCCTTTTGTGTGTTGACAAATTCTGCACCTGTCCACAAATTTGTGAACATCTGTCCTCATCCCTGGCCAAAAATATGAGCCATTCAACTTTGAGAACATCTTGTCATGACCGAAATGCCCGACCAATCCTCCACTGTGCTTTTCCTTCAACAAATTCTCCCTCATGGAGCATTTTGGAATACATATCTGATTTCCCCTGAATAATAATCCATCCTAGATCAAGTATTCAGTCCATTGGCTTATTTCCCTGAGAATTGGATTCTCAGATGCCTCATACGCTTCCTTAAAATCTAGTTCATCCTTGTACATTTCTTTGAGGTTATCAAAACCCAAAGTCTTGACTCTGAATTCCTGCATAAGCAAACATTTCCTGCTCAAAGCATCAACATCTTTGTTTGCAGTTCCAGAAATATGCTTGATTACAAAAATAAAATTCTGCATGTATTCAACCCATTTAACATGATTTTGGTTCAACTTCTCCTATTGAGTCAGGAATTCTAAAGCATGATTATCGTTGTACAAAACAAACTCTTTAGGAACCAAATAATGTCTCCATTTCCTCAGCGCTTGTATGACTACATAGAATTCTTTGTCATATGTGGAGTACTTAACTTTTGCCTCATTCAGTTTTTCACTGAAGTATGTGATTGGCCTATCGTCTTGTCTTAAGACCACTCAAATTGAAAATCCACTCGTGTCACACTTGACCTGGAATGTCTTGCTAAAGTCTAGAAAAACCATAATTGGTTGCTCAGTGATTTTCTTCTTCAGTAGGTTAAAACTCTTCTCTGCTTCCTCTGTCCAGTGAAAAGATTTATGTCTTTTCTTCACCATATCCATCATCGGTGTGTTAATTCCACTGAAATTTCGGATGAATTTCCTGTAAAAACTTTCCAAACCATGGAAGCTTTGAACTTCAAACATGCTCTTCGACGATGGCCAATTCTTAATTGCCTTTACCTTTTATGGATCCATCTTCAACTCATTTGCAGAGATAACAAAACCCAAGTAAATGAGTTATGTCTTGATAAATGATGATTTCTTCATACTAATCAACAATTTCTCCTGATGTAATCTCCTCATTATTGCAGCTAAATGCTTCAACTGTTCTACTTCTGTTTTGCTGAAAATTAATATATCATCAAGATATACAATGATGAATTTCCCTATGAAATCCTTCAGGAATTCGTTCACCAATATCATGAAAGTACTGGGCACATTTGTTAATACAAATGGCATGACAAGCCATTCATATATCCCCCCATTTTTCTTGAATGTTGTCTTCCATTCATCACCTTCTCTCATGTGAATTTGATGATATCCGCTTTTCAAATCAATTTTTGAAAAAAACTTTGCCCCACTCAAGAAATCCATCAAATCGTCCATCCTTGGTAAGGGAAATCTCTATCTGATGGTAATATTATTGATTTCCCTTGATTATGTACACATTCTCCAGCCTCCATCTTTCTTTGGGCTGAGCACTGTCGGAATAGCGCATGGACTTAAGCTTTCTCGAATCAATCCTTTGTCCTTTAAATTCTAGACCTGCCTCTTAACTTCTTCATTCTCCTGCAGTGTCAACCTGTACGCGGCTTTGTTTGGTAAACTAGCTCTAGGTATAAGGCTGCTATGATGGCTTATACTCCTTATAAGTGGCAACGAACAAGGTAGTTCATCCACTACTATATCAGCAAACTCTTCCAGTAACTCCTGGATTTCTTCTTGTAAATCATCTATCATCACACTGGTCAAAACAATTCAGGGCTTCCTGACCAAAATAAATTGTGTGTCTTCCTTCTTTTTAACCTCATCAAGAAGTTCCTTCCCACTCATGAGAAGTACAGTGTTGCTCATCTCTGCTTTCACCTCTTTATCCTTAATCGGCAACAACATGTGAGTCCTACCATTTTTCTCCAGAGTGTACGTGTTCTTTCTCCCATCATGAACCATGTTTCTAAGATATCTCCATGGTCTACCCAACAATAGATGAAAAACATCCATGGGAATGACATCACATAATATTTCATCCTTATATCCTCCTATTTTAAATTCAACTAAACACTATTTAGTGACATTTACCTAATGTCCTTTTTGTAACCATGAAACTTTGTATGGGCTTGGATGTGCAACAGTCTCAAGCTCCATCTTTTCTACCATCTCTGTAGATACGAGTTTGTATGTGCTACCGCTGTCCACTATGATCTTGCATACTCTATCCTTAATCTTGCAAGCAGTCTGAAACAGACTGTTTCTTTGGGTTGGGTTCTATGCCTCCTTCTCTAGCTTCAAGAGAAATTTCCTCATCATCAAAGATCTTCTGCCCTCAACATATTTTGCCTCAACATTCCATCCTTGAGCTTCGTCAATTTGAGTCTCACCACCATCTTTCTTCCTATCTAGACACGCATAGGATTTATGTCCAATTTTTCCACAGACAAAGCATTTCACTTCACCTCCTCTACCTCTTCCTCTTCCTCTGGTTCAGGGAAAAGTATTTCTGTCAACATACTACCTTCCTTGTGAGATTCCTCCTCTCTCAAGTTGAGTTTGAGGTTTCTTCTCCTCTTGTTTAGGTCTCTAAGTCCTGTCTTGGGAAACTGTTTTGCCTCTGGATTGACCTCTACCTCGGCCTCTTTGACCTTTCTTTCGGCTCAACTTCTCTTCATCTTTCAGAGCTATCTAATAAGCATCTTCCACATTTTGGATGGTCATCATGCTCATCTCATATTGAATGTCATATCGCAGACCATTCATATACCTGAAAACTTTTTCATCATCGCTTTCCCGATGACCTACTCTGATGTTTATCTTGTAGAACTCTTCAGTGTATTCTTTCACTGACATCATCTTCTATCTCAAATTTTGCATCCTCCGAAACATAGTGATTTGATAATCCCCGGGTATAAATTTGGCTTTTATATTTGCAACCATTCTATCCCAGCTTTTGATTTTCTTCTTGCCTTTGCAGCATCTGTCAGCCTGCAGTTCATCCCACCATAGTGATACATGTCCTTTTAGTCTAGTAATGGCATGTTTGACTTTCTTTTCTTCCTCGACATCCTCATAGTTGAAGTATTTGTTTAGAGCTCTAATCCAGTCTAGAATTTCCTCAACATCTAAGTTTCTCTCATACATGGGGATCTCCATTTTTGCTCTGGCACCTATCTTAGCAACAACCCTGAATAGGCATTCATCTGCAACATCTTTGACTGTGACTTCTTCTCCTTTGTTTGCAGCTTCATTTTCGCTTTCATCCTCGCTGATATCCCTAGCATCAACTATGCACCTTTGTGTTGTCTCCATGACATCAAGCTTGGCACATAACTCGCGCATTTCTCTTTCTCTTGCTAGATCAAGCATTGGCATTGGCCTATCTCTTCTTCTCGTCGGCATGGTTTTAAAATGTTCCCCTGTTCTCTCTGCTACAGAAAGCAAAGAACTTGTTTTGGGCTCTGCTACCAAACTGATGTGTATCAGATTACTCTTCTTCCTCCTACTTCCTCCATCTACAATATACAAACAGAGTCAGGCTCTGATACCAAACTAACACAGACCCCTGACCCTTGGGCCAAGATCCACGCAGGATCATTCTAAATTTGCCCCTGAGTCAAATTGACTCTTTGACTCCTCCATAAGGAATCCCACAAACACACAACAATGTTTTGCATAGGTCCTTATAGGTATGCCCACGTGATCAAACATAAGGCATCAACCCAAATCTACTGACCAACAATATGATCGTGCCCTTTTTCGAATTAGGCCTTTGGGTTTTGAAATATCGCGATTCCTGTTATTGCATTTTTGACTCTTAAACCCTCCGAAACCAAAAATGCTGAATTGTTGAAATCCTTGGCCGCGTCCTCCTTCACAATTGTTTCGCGTTTCGCGACTTCGGGAATTTTGGAGCAAAGAACCCCGACCTCTTGTCCTTAGGAATGTCAAAATGTCAAACCTCGATGCATTCAGCAAAGGTTGGCTTCCCAATGAAACTTTTCATCAATTCAGAGTTTCAGAGTTTGCGACTTCGTGAATCCAGATACAAGTCTCCTGGTCCTCCAACCTTCGACACCCAAAACAGTCAATGAAGATTGACTCCGCCTGGTGACGAGTACACACCACCTATCTCTTCCACTGTACCTTGTCTCTGAGGTGGATTCTTGCCACCTGTCCACTCGATCTTTCCGGTCTTCAGGACTTGAACAACCCTTCAACAACCATTCCTCTATCACTTTAAAACCCCGAACTCTAAAATGGTGCCTTCCATGGGATCAACAACTATAAGCCTTCGTTCAATCTGATGACCCACGTTATTTTGGGATTTCGGGTACCGGGAGTTCAAAACTCTAGATCCCAAAATGTTGCTTCCTCTGCTTCCCAACACTTGAAGTGTCGAACTCCAAAATTCTGAAGCATTGAAAATTATATGCCTCGTCTTCACACATGATAATCCATTTCGTGATTTGGAAGTTCGAGTGACAAAGGGATTTGGTTTGCGCTCTGGACTTACAAACCCTGATTGCTAAAATGATCTTTACGGCTCGACGGTCATGATCAATGGTCGATGTTGAATCAAGGGTCCAATCCTTATCCACCCTACAACTCCTTTGGATCCTATGGTCCTCATGATTTCATGAGTTCTCCTCGGAGAATTATGACCGCCCGATTCACTCCTCAATGACTTCTGCGAGATGAATCAGTGTTCTCCCTTTTGAACTTAACTTCTGCATGATGATTTCGCTCCATGTCTCCCTTTGATTTATTCAAAGGTACTAACCCTCCTGGTCTTTCTATTGCAACCTCAAGTCTTGAAAGGACTCCTGGACGCACTCTTTGCGGCAATCTTTCAAATACTTCTGTGTATTTGATTCTTCGACTCTGTGCACTCTTGGAAACAACAATCATTCCACCTTCCTTTAGTTGATAACTTCTAAGGCTTCAGCTAGCCTACACACACCTTGCATGTCTCTGTGCTTCACCTGCACTTATGTTGGTATGAGAACAACGGAATCTCTCCTGAGTTTTCTGAGATAAAACTTAGACTCTTGTCAATGCACACCTTGCGGATGTTTCATTGCAATCCTTGCAGGAACTCTCAGGATGAGAAACAATTGAAACACATTCTCTTCCTCTCTCAGACTTCATACATTCAACATGATATCATACATTCAACACAACATAACAACAAATGCATAACAGAGAGAATAAAACAACTGTAAGCATACTATTCAGCAAATGTAAACAGTAAGCATCATAACACCATGAAATTTGAGTCAAAGCTTTATATACTAACTCAAACTCCTGTACATGGGTTCTTCTTTACAACTCTCTTCTACAGCTCTTTTCTTCTATTCTGTGCTAATGATCTAATCTACCATGATACAAAGACAAGGGTGTCTATATCCATTTTCCCTCCTACGCTTCTAAAAACTGTCTAATCTATTAATTCCGATCTACCTACTTTCATTATTTAGACTTAAATGCCTATTACAACTTGACAGCTGGGATTAATCTCTACAGATATATTTACAACATCTAGATATAAATGCAAGTACACCTCCTAGCTATTACATTAATATATGTTCCTTTAAACTTTCAAAACATTTCAAAACGTGCAAAATGTGTGCTGCGCTTTCTAGCTATATTTCGCCTTCATGCTCACTCGGCTTCTTATGATGCTCCTGCATCACCTGTGTAAACTAGTGGCTGATTCATTTGAAGAACGAGAAATTCAAATAAATTCCTCAACTGTGGATCAACATAACAAAAAACAGATCAACTTTGCACAAGCTACTGCCAATTATTGGTATGAGAACATTAAATTTTATTTAACGCGTGTATATGCTCCCCGCAATCTTGATCCTAAAAATAGAAGAGCACTTAGGCTTAAATCTGCATCTTTCCAGTTAATAAATGATGTATTATTTCAAAATAACTTTGATGGTGTTTTTATGCATTGTTTAGAAAAGGAAGATTTAGAAAAACTGTTGTCTGAACTTCATGCAGGTGAAGTCGGTGGTCACTTCGGTGGAGATACCACTTCCCACAAAGTGTTGAGAGCTAGGTATTATTGGCCTCCCTTGTTTATAGATTCCCATACATTGTCTTGTAAATGAATAATATGCCAAAAGGATGCAAGATGGGTGAAAAAGGAAACCTTCCCTTTGCAGCCAGTTATTGTAGATACACCTTTTCAGCGATGGGGCCTTGACATCATAGGACCAATTAATCCCTCTTCTTCACAGCATCACAATTATATCCTTAAAGAAACGAGTTATTTTACTAGATGGTTTGAATTTGTACCTTTGAAAGTTGTGAACAAAAATCAAGTAGTATCTTTCCTTAACTCTCATATCATCACTCGATTCGACATTCTCGAATGCCTAGTTTTTTATAATGCCTCTTACTTTTCATCCCTCGATATCAACTTTTTTCTCTGGAAAAAGGGATTAAACTGAAGTATTCTGCAAGATACTACCCTCAAGAAAATGGCCTAGAAGAATCAACAAACAAAAATTTAATCAAAGTTATTAAAAGGACAATTTCAAAAAATCACAAAAACTGGCACAATGCACTGTATAATGCACTATGGGATGATAGAGTAACACCAAAAGATTCTATTGGTAATTCCCCTTTCTTCATCGTTTATGGAAGAGAAGCCATTCTCACTATGCATGTATTACCTCCTCTGCAATTGTCGCAGAAAGTTCAAGAAGAGGAGTGCCCTCCACTAGAAAATCGAATAAATGACTAATTAAAAATAGAGGAGGTGAGAACACAAGCAAAGGAGAAATTGGATCAACACTAGCAAATTGTAAAAGGCTAGTTTGATTCAAATTCATCTTCAAATAGGAATTTCCATGTCGGAGATCTGGTTCTTGTTATATAAAGATTTTCCTCACCATTGCTATCTTAGACAGAGGGCCTTTTACCGTTTCCCTTTGCAGACTTATCATCCCCTTTTGATGAATCCAGAGATAAAAATATATGTTTTTCCACATATACGCTCCCTATCTGCTATGCAATATGTGTATATGCTTGTTGATCCACTACAACCCGCGTACATCACGATTTGTGCCAGAAAATACAAAATGAGGTCAAGTTTCCATGCCACAATAGGAGATATCTGATCCTTGGCTTTCCATATACTGGAAACATTTTGACTCGACCCTTCAGTTTCATCTTGAAGGCTATAAGAGCACAATTTTGACCTATGGAAAAAGAAGGAGAAAACATTCAACTTTGAGAGCAAATTTACTATGGAGAAATTACTTCATATTGAGTCTGCATCCCTCTGTCCCTCAAGTCTAAACACAATGTTCATTCCCCAAGCTCTTTCCCTATTGTTGAGAGGACCTCATTACCTCTTTCATATGATCTTGCGTTTGGTGGAGGATTGAAGTGGTGGAGACCTAGTTGGAAGGAACTTGGTTTCTTGGTTTCGAATTGTGCTGACACAGAAGTCTGTATCGTTGTCACTTCTGCTGATCAGTTATTAATAGAAATACTCATTTCCCATCCTAATTATATCTTGCAAATATATGATTATTATCCATGATTGTGTTTGTAATGTTTATTAATGGATTATGTTATCTGATGTGATAACCCCTTTTATATTATCATTGTATACTTGCTCTCCTTGTTTGTTGATAACTTCTTACAGGTATAAATCTTTGGGTCAAAGTGCTCAATGGTGGAACATCATCAAACGTTGGATCGAGGTAGGCCTCTTTATTATATTGAACATTAGTTTATATAGAATATGTTGGAATTGAGTTGATTTCTGCATTCATACCTATCTGTTGTGGTTTACCCGTGGCCATATAGAGTTTTTCCCTTGTAACAGAAATGGTGACTCCACTGGGGAGAGATCTTCCTTCTAAGGGTTGAAGTACTTTTTCTTCCTACATTGCTCTTTTTCCTTTGTGTTCATTTTTGTATCATTGTTGGACATGTCCTATTCACTCTGGGTCTAAGTTTTCATCCTTTTTCCCTTGCCTAGCCTTGTTTTAAAGAATATACACCCATTTTTCTTTAACTGTCGCATATACATGCTTGTTGTCTCACTATAAGAAGTGTATATATGCTTTGTTCTCTTGAATAGTCATGTATACCACTTCCCCTGGCTTGTTTGCTTGCTTTAGTGACTGTTGGGTAGGATTTGAAGATTTTTTAGCCTTCTTAGGTCTCTATAATGTCTGTTGAGATTATCTAGGATGACAGGAAGCCTGTTTGGAGTTGAATTTTTGGGCGGACTCTTTCTCTTTGTTTTCCATTTTTTATTTGTCCTTGTTCTCTAGACGGTTTGCATGGTTTCTTGGTATTCTTCTCGAGTTATTGCTTTTATACACAGTAGAATTTTTATATCAGGTTGTTGATCAGTTCGTGCATTTTCTTTTTAGTATATTGAAAATACAAAAAAATAGGCATTTTGCATTGGTTGGCATTTTCATCTTTGAATCTTTATCATTAGCTTAGTGCATCTAGTGAAAGAGTGCATTTTACTTCTGAATTGCGTAGTTGAAATTGAAGACTGCATTGTTCTTATTGGCATATCATTCATTGAAAAGTTAAATACAGACTTTTCATTATATCCATATTTATTTTCTTGTAGATTCATAACATCATGAGTTTCACTTCCATACCTTTTTGAGTAACCACGCCCAACAAAATTTACACTTTAAACTAAAATTAATTAGTCGCAATTTTATTTTTTAGGGTGCACAAAATAGCCTAGGATTCAGTGCCTTGGAATAGGATATTGTGAGTAAACTTCTCCAAGGAAATTAAATCAACATATGTGTTTGAGATAGGGAGTTGAGAAGTCCATTGTATAATTGGTAATATCAGGAGGCTCCTCTCACACCAAAGTTAATCACAAGGTCGCACAAAGTTAGTTGAAGGTATAACCCCTGGATACTCACCTAGCGTCAGAGATATTTTTATGGATTTATTCATATTTGGGGATCTTTCCAGTGCCCATACCTCTGTGAGAAGCGATACTTTCAAGGTTTCGGGATTTGCTACCCTTCCCATATGGTAATCTAAACTTACGACTGTTCGCTTGTGCATCAATTATACATTGGTTGATTAGTTGCTTGACTTAGGTATCTCATAGGTTACTTGTAGGGGTTATTTTTCTTGTATCCTGAGTCAGATAGGGGTCGAACAACACACAACCTTTATGGAGGATTACCTCTCGGGGGGGGATCTGACCGACTGGTTGTTAAGCCTATGAGGGCCCTTATAATTGATTCTTTTACCTCCAAACTTTAGCAAGGAGTCTCCGGTCCCTCTTGGACGAGGCATACCTTCTTGAGCGAGGGAGGCCACTCATCCACTTTAGCCTGTTTGCATGCATTTTGGCCATTTGACTTTTTGGTATGCTCTTTGACTACTAGTTGGCCCTAGAAGTCTTTTTTTGGTTTTATTATCATGGATAGTGGAGTTTATTTCACTCCTCCACTCACCGCTACCCACCCCATGATGCCTTCTCATTTCATGGGGATGAACCCTTTTGTTTTTTACAATGGTATGCACAATTACAATGCTCAGTCCACACCTTGAGTCTCTAGTCATTTTTCTATCGATATGCCTTCACACGTGCAACCCTCTCCCTGGTCCGCATATATGAATCATAGTGTTGGATCTAGGGGAAATATCGCTCCCATGCCCACTTCTTAGTTTTATATGATTCATGTCCCTATGGGAGGATGGAACCTTCCCCCTTATGGATATAATGTTAGCTATTCTCTTTTAATAGCTAATTCTCATATAGGTGCATATTCCACTTATTACACCCCCTTCAACCTATATTTGAAGAAGTGACCACACCAGTGCAATCTCTGGTAAACCCCACCCTCCCTGAAGAGAGTGATGCACCTTCCAGACATGTCATCAAAATTCCAAATCCTCCCCCATCAGAACAAGAGAGATTTATTCTTCCCCCGAATGCTTTTCCTGCATGTCCTGACAAAGTCCCCTTCGATTGGGATGATGTGATGGGGCATCCCATACCCCCAGCTATGTCTTTTCCACTAAGAGACATTATTCAAACCATAACAGAGATGATGTACTCCATTATCACTTTCTCCTCCTCGACCTGGAGAGCTTTGGCTTTCCCAAGATTTTTTCAACTATCTTCAAGGTACTGACTTTCTACAAAAGGTCGTGACAGGAGCCTTGGCCTCCCCCTTTAAATGTTGATTAGGACAACAAAAACGAATCTCAGTTAATCTATTTTCTGACTCATCTAAAAACTGAAAATATCATCAAGTGATTTGTCCTTTTCGCTCTCGTTAAAGTTGGATTTGAAAGGTCATGAGTCTTAGTTAAGCTCTTTTTCGACTCGCTACCAAAAATTGAAAAGATTGTCGAGTGAACTTGTCTTTTTCACACTCGTAAATTGAATTTGAAAATACATCTATTTGGCACAAGTTTACCCCTTTTTCACACCAAGTAGACTAAAAAAAATAAAAAAGGAATTTTTTTGGCATTAAGTTGTGATTGCATCTCATGCCCTCGCTTGCAGTATTGAGCCTTTAGCTGGTTCTCGCTTTGTGTTATAAACCGTTGCCTTAGCATTTTTCATCCTCAACCAAGTAGAGACTTGTTTATATCCTTCACAATTTGACACTCTATATCCTGGAGGGAACATCACCTCGAGTGTCCATATCCCACATGCATTCCCTTGCATTAAGAATAGGTATGTTCCACTGATGGAACTAGTTTTGCTTACTTGCGACACTTGTTCCCTCCTCGGTATCATAGAATTCAGTTATTATGAAAAAACAAAAAAAAGATGAGCAGGAAGGGAGTACTATATTGTAATTGGCAGTAGTCATGTCACCTTTGAACATAGCACAAAGTTATTGAGTCTTTGTGTCATCATAATTTTGGGTTTAGCATGGCCTTAGGAAGCTGATCTTGCTACAAAATTTTCTCTACCGACTGGTTACTCTTTCAGTCCCTACAAAGAACATTATTGATGCCTCCTGCATCTAATTGTCACATCATTGAGTCCATTCTGTTGGAGTCCACCATATGTCTCATTCTCTTGTTCAAAGGAAGTCTATCAACCTATGTCGGCCACTCCTCAAAAATATTGACTTCGCATGTTGGCCATACCCTCAGTTTTGTCTCAGAATCACATGATACTTTGGTCTTATCATGCACCTTGGCCCTACTTTCATCATTGGTCGGTCACCTTGAACCCAACAATCGACACTTCATCATTGGTCGTTGACAGGGTGGTTTCCCTTATGTTTGACGATAAGCCATCTATTCACACTTTGGGATTCGTGCAGTGTCCTAGATGCCATTAGCCTTATTGGTGGTTTCCTCACCTTTGTTAGCAGTTTTTTATCATTGGATGCTATTCAGAGGGTCTTTTCGTGTAGCGCTTTCATTTGGCACATGCAAAAGACGCATAGGTCATTGGTTGTTGAACATGTTCTTCATCTGATCTCCACCAAATCATAAAGATCCTACTTTTTTCCTCGTGTTGATTGATGGGAGATGCCTCAATGCTCTCCTTTCAACGGGTCTCTTTCCATTGAATTCATCTCACTTATTCTGGATATGGGACCTAGAGTTTTATGAGTACCTTGAGGCTTGCATTCATTAGTGGCAAGCTCTCTCACCATTGACAGATGATAATAAATCAATGTCTCCTGATCAATTGATTTCTCAAGCATTCAACACCAACTCCTTTATTAACACTTGTATAAATGTACTAAGTGCCTTGATACCTACTTTCATTATTGGTAGGGTGTTTCATGTTTCTTAATGGTATACCTCAATGACCTGTATTCAAACAATGTCTCATCAGTTTCGACCTCAACTCATTTATTCACATGATGTAGACTTACACCCTTGGCGAATAGTGTATAAGAATTGAAGATATCACTATGTGGTCGTAGATTTCCCGAGCTGTTGCTTCCCCTTCATTGGACTAGTACCTATTTGACTTCAGTGATTATGGGAGATCAGATTGTACTTCGCAGTATATATATATCTTCATATTGATTTTGAGACTAGTTTCATTGGGCCTTGTTCATGACTATGATAGCTTTTGGCATGTAACGGTATTTGTATTTGCCTATTCATGGCCATGAACACTTGTTTCGTATATTTTCCACATGAATCTGCATTGTATTCTTGTCATCCATGTATGCAAAGTCAGTACATAATGTAATGAGTAATTGAGTTCATCTATTTGGTTCTCTACCACTCCACTTCTAGGTTATTTATAATGTATTTCGGCCATCGCAGATACTCCTATGATCTCACACATTAGGGGGCATCTGTTATAGCCACATTTGACTTACAATTTCTATCTTGCATAGAGGGCCTTTTCCATTTCCATTTGTAGAATTATCATCCCCTTTTGATGAATCCAGAGCTAAAAATATACATTTTTCCACATATACGCTCCCTATCTTCTATGAAAGATGCGTATACACTTGATGATCCACTACAGCTCGTGTACATAAGAATTTGTGCCAGAAAATACAAAATGAGGTCAGGTTTCCATGTCATGACAAGAGATCTATGATCCTTGGCCTTTCATATACTATAAATGTTCCGAATCGACCCTTAATTTGCATCATGAAGGCTATAAGAAAACAATTTAGACCTATGGAAAAAGAAGGAGAAAACATTCAACTTTGAGAGCAAAGTTACTCTGGAGAAATTACTTCATATTGAGTCTGCATCCCCCTTTCCCTCAAGTCTAAACATAGTGTTCAGCCCCAAGATATTTCCCTATTCGGGAGAGGACCCCATTACCTCTTTCCAATGAGCTTGCCTTTTGTGGAGGATTGAAGTGGTGGAGACCCAGTTGAAAGGAACTTGGTTTCTTGGTTTCGAACCATGCCAACACAGAAGTTTGTATCGTTGTCACTTATGTTGATCAATTATTAATAGAAATACTCCTTTCCCATCCTATTGATATCTTGCAAATATATGATTATTATTCATGGGCATGTTTGTAATGTTTATTAATGGATTATGCTATCTGATGTGCTAACCCATTTTATATTATCATTGTATACTTTCTCTTCTTGTTTGTTGAGAACTTATTGCAGGTATAAAGCTTTGGGTCAAAGTGCTCAACGATGGAACATCATCAAACGTTGGACTGAGGTAGGCCTTTTTCTTATATTGCTCATTATTTTATATAGCATATGTTGGAATTGATTTGATTTCTGTAGGCACGCCTGTCTGTTGTGGTTTACCCTTGTCGATAGAGATTTTTTCCCTTGTAACAGTTCTCAAGTGGGACAAAGTCCACGAGGGTAAGGGGGAACATACCAAGTTCCAAAACCTGTGGCTCGGACCATTTGTAATTTTTGAAAAATTGGGTCCCAACTCTTTTTGTCTGCATAATTTGGAGGGACAAATAGACACTTTCCCAGTGAATGGTTAGGCCCTCAAGAGGTATTTCACCTGATGATTTATGTTCCACTCTTTTGTAAATAATTTTTATGTTTTTTGTTTGTTTTTATTTTGGTTCTTTTCATTTTGCTTGTTTTTTTTATTTGTTTTCTAAAAATTTATGAGTCACCTTTACATTTGTGGAAGGGAATCAAAATTCTCATTCATTAGCAACAGTTGATAACTTCTGAAGCACTTGAGTAGTAAATGCTAAAACTCTTACTAACAGAAGTGAGTTTCTGTTCAAATCGATGTTTCTGGTTTCTCATTGAAATTACAAGAAAAAACGATTATCATTAATAAGCTTCTAAGGCTGTCCCTATTTTAAGGAAAACAACTCAGTTGTACCTTCTTGTCCTTGATATGGTTTCCTAATAGAAATCTAAGTGTCCAAAGTGTGATGAAGTTCATCAAAAAAAGAATGATTTTTAAAATGATCGAAATTTTTATGCCAGACTATGAGATTTTCAGTATCACCCTGCCCACTTGAATATTATTAAGTTCTACAAATTATAAACAAATGATAGAGGGTTGAAAGAACATTAATTTGTAGGAAGTGTATGTAAACCCGTCAGGACGCTGAACAGGTATGCTAGCAGCGAGTAAATGTATGCATGATACCAAGGCAACTTCATCAGGGTACTGAACAGACCTGCTAGTAGCGAAGCAATGTTGGGTTTATGAAGATCCTCAAGCATGTCTTTCAATTTGATCAAAGTGAAAAGATGTCCCATATCATGAGTGGATGACTCTTTGAAAATATAGAGGTACTAGAGTGGGTTAAATGGCATCCCTGACAAGGCTATAAATGCCTGCTAGCAGTAGTGGCCCTGTCAACAATATCGAAGTCAAATTCAAACATCGCAACACTTGTAATCCATGTTAGATGTCAGATTACATTTTTTTAGAAAGAAATACATATGATGATAAATTGTATTATTTCTGAGCTAGGATCAGAATGCTTGACCTATTGTTAACTGTTTCTAAAAAAATCATTTCATTTGATTCACCCTAACATGAATTTTCTAGTGATGCAGAGATAAATGCTTCGCCCAGTATGTTGCCATTGTTGGCAGTCACTAGTAATTTTTTATTCTTATCACAATCAACGTTCCC
The DNA here is from genome assembly GCA_032191745.1 of Picea mariana. NCBI lineage: Eukaryota > Viridiplantae > Streptophyta > Pinopsida > Pinales > Pinaceae > Picea > Picea mariana. The sequence continues at coordinate 27,820 of JASDQU010305966.1, read as the reverse complement.
ACAAAGAGATTATATCTTTTGGTAGCTTCCATCACCTTCCATTTGTAAATGTTTATGTTTCTAAGTTTAGAGGTCATGATTGGGTTAAGCTTACCTTATTGAATTTTTTTCGTTTGCATTTTTGTTGTTTTTTTTAAATTCATGACTGTAAGCATGAATTTAGATATACAATTTGGTCTTGGTTTCATATCTTTTACATTAGAAATGTCGCTTTGAAGGCACCCCTATATGGTTAAAAATCAAGTATTATGAACTTATTGATTAAATCCACTATCAAAATCTTTGTAGTATTATGGGTATCATGACTTCGTTGGTTTTATAGTTAATCATTGAATTAATTTGTGAAATGATCGAATGCATTAAAATGTTGGCATAACATTTGATATGGTTTTCATAAACTCAACAGTCATATCAACATTCATGTCATTTTGTACAGGCATGTTGTACCTACATTTTCAATTCACTTTGTTGGCCTAAGTATTAATGAGATCATTCATTATGTGAATTGGATTTTTGTACTATGTAGGGTTTGGCATTCATTGTAGGTAGTGGCTTGTTGTTTCATGAGCCCTCTATTTTTTTCGTTTTCCCCAACTCTGTTTCCAAGTTATGATAGTCCCCAAACCTTGCATTTTTCCTTCCATCACAGTATGCTTAGACCTTTCTCTACTGCTCGTTGGTTGGAAACCTAAACCTATTCCTTGTGATATCTATTGTATCATTTTCACAGTGGAAATGGAACTCGTCGTTCATATCAAGCCTAATGGATGCCAATATCTCATGTCCCATGATGATGCCATAGATGACCTGAAGGATCATGGGTGGGATGCATTCCTCAAGAAGTTTGAAGGCTACAATCTCCAGGTTGCACAGGCCTTTGCACAGACTTTTGATGGTTTTAGGGCCAAGGTCGGGGAAGTACAGCTGGAAATAAAAGAGGATTTCATAAGTAGGGTGATAAGACTCTGATTAATGGGTGAGAGGTGGTTTAAGAACACTAAAATAGAGGATGTCCCATGGATTTTATTCATGGCTTCCCGCAAATCCACTTGTTGTACAAAAAGTATTCCCATTTCTTTTCTAAAACCTAGATGGCACAGTATCATATTAATTTTGAAACAATTTGTCACTTGTGAAGGTCAGTATGGGATGGTTTTTGTGTATCACGTTCGGTTTATTATGATTTTCACAGGGTTTGAGTTGAATATGCCATTTTATATGTTAATGATCCTTTACAAAATCTCTAAGTGTTATAAGTGGCATAGCATGAATTATCTGTCAAGTGTGTTTCATCACGGGCTCATTAAGATGTTGTTGGTTTCTCACCTGTCGCAAATCAATGATAATTGGGAGGTTTTCCTAAGGTGAAATGGCTTCTCACATGTCGAAGATAAATTAAGCCCTCATTTAATTGTAAACCCCAATTTGGATAGATCGGTGATGAAAATCCAAGTCTTCATTTCACTTGATGGTTCTAAATTCAATGAAACAACTTCTATTGTTGATGAAACTCCTATGGCTAAGGAATTACCATGTAGGTTTTCACCTAGAATATCTTTGGAACCGGTAATTACTAAATTAAAAGATACATATCACCCTATGCTTATGAATGAATATAATTTGAACAATAATAAGAAATCCATTGTGAAGAAATTCCCAAGGGAAACAAACAATCGAGCTCGGATTTAAATTTCAAGAATAATAATGTTGGTCGTTTGATTTATAGAAAACTAAGAATTTGAAAAAGTGATCATATGAGCTCGATCATTACAATCGAGGTCAACGATCAATGTTCAGACCGAGAGATAAACAATTTCTTGGCTCATGAGGACCCAGAAAATCAATGTCCCAGGAAAAAGGTTGTTACCCTGGTTGAACAGTATGACTTTGTTACTAAGCTACCCTTGTGTCTCAAGGGAAAAGAATGTTCTGCAGGTATTAGCCACGACCTGGAACAAGCCACAGGTAAAAATGAAGTACCCATTGTTGACTATATTCCACGTTGGTCTTCCATTACCCCAGTGCATAGTGACAACTCCCTAAACTGGATAAAGCTTTATTATAGAGATATTTCTCTCTTACAAGATGAAGTAAAATGCTTGGTTAATCAGAATGCTCTATTGGAATGAGAGAACCTTGACTTGAAGGCACACACAGAGAGGGAAAAAAAATATTCAACAAGACCAGGAATATTATAATAAAAAACACAACCAGATTCAAATCTATTATAAATTCCGAACCGTTAGATCCTTCTTTTGCTAATTTCTAATGGTAAAATGATTTTGTTTTGATTTTATTTGATTCTGGTATGAATAATCAAAATAGGGAGATTTAATTTGATTTTTTTTTTCTAATAATAAGACTAGCTACATAATCTATGATTTTTTAGCCAGTCTCTTTTGAATAATAATTAGTATTGTTATCTAAATATCAAATCCATTTTGCTATCTACAGGAAATGAAAGATTATGATGTGGATTGCAAGGAGAAAACACTTTGAATCATATGCTCAAATATTCAGTAGTTTCTACCTTTTTATGTTTATAAAACTTTGGTTTATTTTTGACAAACCAACTCATGCATGAGTGGTTACTATTTTCACTATTTTTGTAATATTATCTATTTTTTGTGGATTCAACTCTATCTTGTATGATAAGCGCATTTGAATCCTGAACTAGTTTAATATTGTTCACTCTTAGTAGTGAGGACGACTTTGTTTGGACACATTATGGACATATGACTTTCAAGACTAAAATGGAGAAGTTGTTCACTCCTTGGCTTTAGCCAACGTGGCGCTTACCCATTATGTTTTGCCTTTATCTTATGGAATGTTAATACATTTATACAACTTTAGTCTTATCATCATATGATATCTCATATTATTCAGCACTTTAATTCTTTCTGTAATTGGTAGTCCTATAATATATCTGTGATCAATATTTCATTTAAATATCTTGGATTTATGTTGGATATTGGATGATGTATTACACAAATGTTTTGTATTAAGTTTCTTTTATTATAAGTGTTCATCATTATCAGATCACCCGATTGGTATATTTATCATTTTACTGCTATATTCTTGTTCCAAAACACCTTTGGATTTGTTCTGGTAGTGTTAGCACCATCCTATTATAGGTTTTCCTCATAGTAAGGACAACTTGGAGCTTGAATTGCGTAGAGAAGTAATATCATTTTAATTGATTAATTACAGGTCATTTTACTCGCATTTCCTTTAGTTAGATTATTTATCAATGGAATAGGGATAGTTTGAATTAGCTTTGCCTGTTATCTATTCTCATTTCAATAGTGTCTCATTAGTTTTTTTTTAGTTCTTTAGATTTTAAATATTAAACAGAAAATATAAAATGTATGTTTTTTATTTATCTACTTCATAAACACTTTCAAAAACATTTATTTTGCAATATATCCAGTAAATATTGGAAGATTGTATATATATTGTATACAAACATATGCACATATTCATCTTCTTATCGAGACGTTTGTAATTATTGAATTTATATCCTTATTATTATAAATTTTGGATTAGTTTCCTTTCTTTTGTTATTTTTAGGACTTTAGTTGTCCAATGGAGCCATTAAATCCGTCAGATCATTTCATTCCAAATGGCTTGGGTTATTTAGACAACCGCAGTCTAAATTTGACCTTCCGGTTGACGGTGTGTCAATTACACCTGTCAACAGTTAGTAAGCTCGAATGGGATTACAACAAAATCATAGTGTCCTTAACATGTTCTAAAAGTTTTTTTATTTACATCTGCATCCTTTATTCTGACTTGGTGATAACCATACCTTAAATCTAGTTTAGCAAATATCCTTGTGCCTCCAACTTGGTCAAAGAGGTCATCATTTCTGCGTAAGGGATACTTATTTTTAATTATCATTTTATTCAGTTGTTGATAGTCAATACATAGTCTCAAAGTCCCATCTTTCTTCTTCATGAATAAAACTGGTTCTCCCCAAGGAGAAACACTCGGTCTGATATATTCCATATCCAGTAGTTCTTGTAACAGAATTTTCAGTTTTGTTAATTTAGGTAGGCTCATCCTATAAGGTGCCTTAGACATCGGGGCAGATCTAGGTAGTAGATCGATAGAGAAATATATCTCTCTCCTTTGAGGTAGTTCTGGTATTTCATCTACAAACACATCTTTTAACCCACGCAAGATTGTAAAGACTTCTAAACTTGGTTTTCTTTCTTCCCCTAGGAGGTTAGCTACCTGTACATCATAAATTTGGCAACCTTTGTTCATACATTTCTTCAATTGCATCATTGATATTTTCCTAACAGAAATTGATTTTTTGCTTCCTTGTACCATTCTAACTATGTTATTTTCATCTCTGTATACAAACGACTTTTTGTAATAGTTTAATATCACTTTATGTCTCTCTAGCCAATCCATGCCAATGATTATATCATATGATCCCAAAGGTAATATGTTCATATTTAACTTTATATTTTGATCGTCTATGCTTAAATCACAATCAAAAATAAAATTTGTTACTTTTCTTTTGGTCCATGTTGCTAACTACACCAACCAAGACTTAGTGTTCTTTACTTAATTTATCTTGTTCAGTCCAACTAAAGCGAGAGTAATATAACTCAGACTAGCTCCTGGGTCAATCAGTATAGAGACATTGTGGGAATGAATTTTACCTTCGACTTCCACAATAGTGGATTGATGATCTGATTCTTTTCCATATAGAGATGCATTGATTTTATGCATGCTTGTACCAACATCTCCAATCGTCGAAGCCTCTTGAAGGTTACTAACTGAATTTATTGATGTGGGATTTAAGCATGGAAAATTCCTCCTCAAGTGAGGTTCTCCACATTCCCAACACTTCAATGGTTCATTGGGGCTGTCCCCAACCTTCATGACTCCCAGGTTAGCTGGTCTATTTTCCCCCTTGGGCGTTCTATGTATTTGAATGGTAATCTTTCCTTTGAAAACCTTTTTCCATATTACAAAAAGGGGTTGGTTGGAAGCCTTTCTTATGTTCATTCAATCTGTCATGTTTCTTGTCTTTCCATCCATGCTTTTAGAATTTTAGATCTTTGTTTGTACTAATCATAACACATTTGAGCCTTTCTAAACAATTCATTTAAATACTTGGGATTGCCAAATTCAATTATGTCCTTGTACAACTATGGTAGACAAATCAAGAACCGTTGTATCTTTACCTTGTCTTCCTTGATGTATTGTGCAAACCTCAACAGATCTAGAAATATATTTATCACATTGTCCATGACCATTTTTCCTAGTCCCAGTTCATAGAATTCCTTAGTTTTTCTTTCACAATAACTTTCTGATAAGTACTTCTTCTTTAAATAATTTTTAAAATATGACCATTCCATTCATTTCTCTTTCAATCCCTTGGCTAATTTCAGTTCTTTCCACTAGGTACTAGCTTTTCCTTTTAAGTTGTAAATGGCCATTCTGACTTTCATATTACTCGAGTAGTTATAAATATGGAAATATTTCTTTATATCTATTAAACATGCTTTAGACTCCTCCCCAATATTTGATTCTCCATCAAAGATAGAAGGTTTTATTTTCTTGAATTCACCTTCCAGGTGATACACTTGTTTTCTTCTCCTTCCTGTAGATTCTTTGTTTTCTGTCATGTGTGTGTCTTCAGAAGAACTGTCCTCTTTTTCTATTTCATGACCATTATTTTTAGAAGATTTTTTGAACTCTTCCTCTTTTTCATTATCCTTGGGACTCTTCTTTGTTACTATATTGTGTAGCAACATTTCATTTATTTCCAGTTGGTCTTCCTATGCTTTCTTCAAATTTATATTATCTTCTTTAAACACTTGTAATTCCACCATAATGTTTTTCATTGTTTTCAAAACCTGGGTTGTTAAAATCCCTTCACTGTTATGCTCAGGGTCTTTAAGATGCTCTTTATTTAGATTCCTGTCAAGTCTGTTTTCTTCTTCATTATGTGGTGACATTTTCACAATAGACAAATTGTTTTTCTATTTGTAACAGTAAATGTGTTTGTCATATTTTCTTCAAGGGAAAAATAAAAAAAATTGAATTTTGGTGCTCCCCTGAGGTCCAAGCACTATAACCTACAACTCTGATACCAGATGTAATGTACCCCAAATTTCACAATTTTTTTTTTTTGAGGGAACAATATCGTCTAATCTGACGTGTACAAGGGATATTAATATCCATACCATTTTTTGTCATTGGCATTACTAGTAACATTATTAAAGTATTTTTTAATAAAATAATGGATAGGTCTGTCAAGGTCCATAGCCTAGGCCTAACCAGTGCAAACCATTGATGTAAGCCCTAGCTACCCATTAACATAACACAAGGCACTCATAGATTGAAACTCATATAACTCCTAGTTATATTACTAAGAATAAAACAAGGAACTTATAAAAATTCAATTCATATAGACCTATCTATTTTATGAACATTACACAAGGCACTTATACAATATAACTCGTATAAGTCCTATCTATTTTATTAAACATATACAAGGAACTTATACAATATAACTCATATAAGTCCTAGTTATTTTGTTAACATATCATAAGGCACTTGTAAAATTAGAAAGATCTAAACCCATACTCTAACTAAGCTTTAGTAGCCCACCCTTGAAGACTAACACACAAAGAAAAAGGACTAGGTCCTAACCACCATGTTTTAACCTCCACGCTAGGATTTTGGTGAGGTTCCAAAGAGTTTTGACATGTTGAATTAAACCTAGGAATAAGGTTGGAATCCTATTACTTATACTCCTATCTGCATCCACCATAACTCTTGGCATGTGAGAAATTCAATAATCATTAATTATCCAGTCATCAGACGGTCGAAACTGAGCCTTGGCATTAGGATGTGTAAAAACCCTAGTTAAATAGTTTCTTAAGGTTTATCAAGTATAGTTAATTAAATAATTAACTCTCCTAATGTGTATTAGTTAAATAATGATTATTTATTAATAATATTAATTAATTATTTATTTATTGTTTAATATATGCTGATTAATTAATTAATTGATTAGCCCCGGATGGGGTGACACACAGCTATAGGGAGACAGGTGGATCCGCACCCGGCCCTGGCATAAATGTCGATGGCCGCCACCCACGAGCATGACTTAAAGATGGGGGACGGCCATCGCTGCAGCTTCAGGATGGAAGGACCTTTCCCTCGAGCGACAAGGTACGATTTTAGTGTTTCTGTTATGGCAAAGGTTAATTGCAAGAGGATGGCCTCGTCTCCTGTTCATTGAATTTTCAATTCGCTCGGTAAGAGCAGGTCTGCACTAGCCACAGCCTTGGTTATATCCCGAATGCTCTGGTGGGATCTGGCATTCACCACGCATTTTGCATTCTGGCATTCTGCTCTCTCGCTGCATTTCTTCCTGCATCTAACGAGACTGAGCTCGCTCCCCCATGATTCATACCTGCAACTGCTCTTCTGCCTTCACTGGCATTTGCTTTGTGCCTTCTCCATGGCCCGAAAGAGAGGTAAACCTCGTTGTGGCTCGGCCTGGGAGGCGCATAAGGCGCAACGGCTTCGTAAGGAACAACTTGAATGGGCCTTGGCTCTTGCAACATAAATTCTTCGGAAGAAAGCCAGAGTAGAGAAACGGGCTCGGTTGGACACCATTGTTGAGTCTGGAGCTGGTTGCAGCCGTGATGTCAAGAAGAAAGTGCCGGAAGCGAGGCAGGAAGTCGAAACTGAGGAGGAGTTTCCCCCCTGCATTGTGGAGGAAATCCCGTTTGTGGAGGACCTGACGACTATGGAGTTCACCTGAGTGGCAATCAAGAGGGAGGACTGCAAGCCCACTCCAGCACTGGTTGATTACACCCCTGGATGTATCGTGGAGGAAATACCCTGGCCTAGTGACGATAATTGTAGTTGCCATAATGCGGGAAAAAAGGTAGCAGAAGATGTTGGGGGACAGCGGCTGTTAGATGCAGGTTCTGAAGCAGCGACGGACGAGGGTGGCAGCGGGCATGGCTCACTCATCCGGGATGAACACCTAGCTCTCATCTTCGACCTCCGAGGACACTTGGCTGATCTGGAGTATTGGGCCCTCTGCATGGGTCAGAGAATGGACATGCTCCTCGACGCATTTTCCAACGTACAACCCAAGCGGAAATGTCCACTCTGCTCGCAAGCTTTTTCCATCCTAGTTGGGACCATGCGACAGACTGGCGAGGATGACAGGTCACCAGGCACCTAGGTTTTTATGTTATCTTGGTTCTTAGTTTTTATGTTACTATTTTTATATGAACTTAGACCAAAGGCATCAGTCCTGGTTTCCTCCGGGAAGGACAGATGCCACTCCGTTTTTATGTTTTATAATGCTATTGCTACTCACTCCCTATACTTGCTGGTTTTCGATAATCGACAGCATTTTGGGTGATACCAAACCTACCCTTTTGTATAACTCTGTAAAAGTTTTGTCTATCTAATATAGCAGGATCCACACTTTTTTATTTAAAAAAATAAATAAATAATTAATTGATTAATTAACACATTTAATGTTTGGGTAACGAATTAAAGGCTTAATAACTTTTAATTTATTATTAGAAAACTTTACGTATGAAGTGATAAGGCATTGGATAGAGGGATAGGGTATTGAATGGAGGGATAAGGTATTAAATGGAGGGATAAGGTGGGTGGCATTAAATGAAGGTAGGAGGAGGTGAATGGGGAGGAGGATATGAGGGGGTAGAGGCATTCAGGGAGAGGGACTTTTGGAAACTTTGGGGAAAGGAAGCTTTTTCTGAGATTAGGGACAATGTTTTTCTGGTTTGGAGTATGGGTGGACTGTTTCAGGGGTGCATCCGTTGCTAGGAGTTTTGGGCTCAGGGGTCAGGAATCCTCACAGAATCCTAGAGCTAGGGCGCTAGATAGGCTTTGTTCCTAGTTGGCAGGGAGGAAGGATTTGGTTTTGGGTAGAGTTTGGGTAGAGCAGCAGCGAGGACAGATGAAGATTGGAGAAATAGCATCAGACAAAGGTATTTATCTTCATGATTTCATTGTGTTAGGTGGTTATCATTAAGTTTCTTAATATGTTGTGTTATGTGGTTGTTATGTTATTTATTTTCATGTTGTTAATAAATTTAATTTCTATTGAATAATAAATGGTTATATGTTGATGATTAAATTGTACAGGATAACATTTATCTATTCTCTATTTTTTTTAAATTGTGTTTTATAAGGCTTTGTCAGAAGAGACCTTACACATGGTATCAAAGCCTGGTTTCAAAAACTGAAACCTAAGGCCTTACCACCCACATAATTGTGAAAACCAGTTCCTGAAACAACTCCCATCCTACAGCCTAAAACCCTTGAATCAACTCAAATAGAAATAAACAGAAATGACCTATAACCCTAAGTAGACTACCCAAAATGAATGTGAGAGTGTGCATGTTTCCCAGGAGAATTGAAGCAGGGTATGTGCATTAGAAAAATAGATACTCTTCACCTGCACAGGATGAGAATTAATAAGAGTTCACCTGCACAGGCTGAGAATTAATAAGAGTTACAGTTTGTAATATTCTAAAACAATCATGGGTATTTATTGAAACTCTCTCTACGTTATTGCATATTAAATAGGGTGTAGTTTAACAACTTTAATGCTATCTACTAAATAAGGAAGAGAGGACACTCAATGTAAACATTACTAAGATCTCCCTTAACTTGACCTGAGCCTAGGCAGCAGTCAGACTTAATTCTTTTCCATTTATTTTTAAGAACTTGGCTGGGAACTATGTAGCCAACTCTGATCTAAAAGTTACACCAACTCCTAAATGGATGTAAGGGTGCATTTTTATAGTTAAATAGTCTCAGTTAATTCTTACAAACAACTAGCAAGCTAATTTAAGGAATTTATACAAACATTGTATCACCTTACACGATGGAAAGAAAAACAAGTATTCACTGAAAGACTAAAAATAAAATGAGGAGAATCGAAGAAAAGTTGTTCCATACAACTTTCACTTGCTCTCTTCACAATTTTACATTTTAATTTTATTATGATGTTAGTTATTCTTTACATTGTTTCAAAAAAATTCTTCAAAGCGATCTTCTCTTTTGTGTCATTTTGAATTAAATTTGGGAAGTAATTCTTCTTACAAACCAAAAACTTACCAGTCCACATATTCCACTGTTCGGAGTGTTGGGGGTCTCCAAAATGACCGATAAGAAATTTTTTTTTTATTAAAAAAGCAATCGACCGCATGGAAAATCAAAGAATTCTTCGGGGAAATTCAAACAAGAGTTGCTAGAGAATAACTTGCATGTTTAATCCTCTTCTGTGGAATAATCTATTGACAAGATGTCGTTTTTACCAAAGTATCTTTTTCTTGTTTCGAGACACGGGATGCCTATGCACAATGGGTCTCGTTCCCATATCGTAGTTCTTTATTTTTTTTTCTTTTCTAAAGCCACGCAAATGCCAAGCCTAACAACCAAGTACCTTCCACAGTCACACAACATCAAGCCAGAACGCAAGTTAAATTCAGGACCAAGGCCAATCCACAAGGAAGGAGCTAAGCCGAGCCAAGGGACAAAACATGGAGTCTGAAATCCTAGCTCCAGGTGTTCAAGTCAGTTGTTGAACCTAGGAATGAGAGCCCAGCGGCATAGCTTCAAAATTCGAGACCTAGCACCAAGCCACAAAAGAGGAGCCCACAATGGGTGCCTTTCAAAGTCAAGACCAAGTACCCAAACGCCAAGCCATGAAAGCATGTCCAATACAAGTCTTGTCAAATTGACTAAAACAAAAGGCAGCCCATGCGATGTATCGAAAAGAAAAATATATTTATATACAAAGCCAGGATCGGTCTCCATGCACTAAAAAAATAAACAATAGGCAGAAAACACCATGTCAAACTGTAACAAAACAATATACAAAGCCAAACACCTGCAACAACAAACAAGTCAACAAAGACCGAGTGCACAATCACCAAATCTCAACAAATAAGACAACAAGGAAGAGCCCATTAGGAACTATTGTTTTCATAACGCGTAGGAGAGGCCCAAGGAGAATTATATGTGCCCCACACGTCAAACAAGCCACGCAAAAATGCAAGATCAGTGCAACCATCGAGCCTAAGACAACATTCCAATGCATAGCACAACACAACATTCAAGCCAATGCTCGAGTCAAGCTACGCAAGTCATGAAGAGAGAATCCCACGAGGGGTTTCTTGGTAAAATAAGAGAAGGTAAATAAATATAAAATTGTGCCTACACCTATTGAGCCCTAATATCCAAACACAGGACCGAGAGCCACTCATCAAACACCAAATCCCAACAAAACACCCAAGTGCCAAGTCACCAAATGAAGGAGCCACGAGGGGCATTGAGTTAGCACTGCGCATCAACATAATGGGTCCAAGGCCCAATATCCAAGCACGAAAGTCCACCAAATATATTGAATCATAGAACACACAATTTTATCTAAAAAAAAAAATCCAACTCCAGTGCCAAACACACACACAACCAACGAACCAAGCATAAAACATACAGGCCCAACCACACATCTCATCACATTGTCGGTGCCAAAGCTATCAAGAATCAAAGTCCAGTTATCGAGTGATTGAACCTCGATGAAGGAGCAGAGGGAACACACCACTGTGCTCGATGTGCCCTCCAT
>JASDQU010305965.1:113412-133364 GCA_032191745.1 Picea mariana | reverse complement strand
ATATATATATATATGTATGTATGTATGTATGTATGTATATGTGTTTTATTGTAGGAAGTAGGAATATGGAGTGTTAGGATTATAATAGCTTGTTGTGTTGTTTGATAATACAGAGGTGGACTAATGGAGAAAACTTGGGAGCAGAGGTCTATTATAGATTTAAAGATCGAGGACTATGGTTGATCCACCAAACAATCATACTAAGTCATGACCGTCGGATATGCAAGCGCAGATCAAGGGCATGGATTGATTGCGGAGTGCGAAGGGAGAATTAAAAAACACACTAATTCCAATCCTGTAATTAGTCTAGACCGTCGATCATCACTCGCCAAACAGATCTATGGTGGCATCAGTTCCACTACCAACGATAAGTTTTCCATTGTGGAGCTCGCCGATAGTTTTAAACGCCGTGCTGGTTGGGACCTCTCTATAATCCCTAATCGTTGATCTATTTCGGGACCATTCTCGACCGATGGATCAAGTTGAGTGGAAGGATAGGATAAGCAAGGAAAAAGGGATGAGATTTCGAATACCTAAATTCCCAATAGTCATTGGATCACTTTAAATGGAAGAATAAGATAAGCAAGGAAAAAGGGATGAGATCTCGCATGCATGAATTCATGATAGTCATTGGATCACTTTAAAGTGGAAGGGTAGGATAAGAAAATAAGATCCATTGGATTTAAACCAAGGCAAAGCAACATCGCAGAAGGATCGAGTCGTCGATCTAAGATAATGATCAATGGACAACATTCATTTCAGCTTAAAATTTGTGAGGAGATTACACTTCGGGGAATCTAACTTCGAAAGAAATGGGAAGTGGATAAATCAAAATACTCGAAGTCCCGAAGGACGAAGTTCTGAAGTCACTCTCATCTGTCGATCTGAGATACATTTCGGGAAGTATCCTGATCGTTAGATCAAGGAGAAGAATATATTCCACATCAGGAGATATACGTCATGAGACCACGTTAGGAAGGACACAGTGAGATAATGACAAGTGTCAAGATGAAATAAACATCTTAGGTACATGTAAATCACTAATCTAACTGACACATGGTAGCCACTCGGCTCATGCCACATCAACAAGTTACATCACTCCAGGAGTTTTACTTCGGGAGTTTCGCCACCAGCAAAATCCCAGAGTCCCAAAGTTCCAAAATGAACGAGAACCGTCCATTCAATTGTTGATCAAGTATTGACTGACGATTTAATTGAAAGGCTTATGATAATCCTAGATCATACATCTAAACAGAGGATTGAATATTGATCGTCCGATCTGTTTCGGCAAAATATGATTCGGGAGTTTTGAAAGGTTGTAAATTCCTAAAGTACTGAAGGACAAAGTATCGAAGAACACGGTCCCAACACTGGACATATGGGGGATAAAAGGAAAGGGGTGAAAGTAGAAGGCAGTTCTTGAATTAATAATCTTGTGGTTCTGCACCTGTGGTCAGGTATAAATGGGTTGAAGGAATTGTCTCTGCAGAACTCAGTTTCTGCAAATATTTGCAGGAATATGGAATCGAGTTAAAAAAAAAATCAGTCCATACCTATGATCGAATTATGAAAAGCACTCTCACTAAATTAAAAGAATTAACCTTAAAATTTTGAATAATAAAAGTGATTATTATTAATGTTAAAATGAAGAGGTGTGATAGTTCAAACAAGGGACATAATGTTTCATAGCTCACACCAGTTGGAAGAGTATATAAATGAGAAGGAGTGATGAGAAGAAGGTGACTCTGCAGTCCATATCAAAAGATCAAAAGAAAAAGCATATTCCAGGAAGGAAAGTTGATGATACTTATGTAGTGAGGGTGGAAGGGAGGAGCATGGAAAGATTCATATCCTTACTAAGAAAATTGTAAAAGATAAGGGATTTGGAGCTTCTCAGGGTTGGTTCCCTAAATACAAGGGAGTTGGATATTCATAGGGTTGGTGCCCTAAATACAAGGGAGTTGGAGCTTCCTAGGGTTGGTTCCCTAAAGACAAGGGAGTTGGTGCTTCCTAGGGTTGGTTCCCTGAAGAAGGGGATTGGTGTCTCCTAGAGCTGGTGCTCTAAAGAGGAATGTTGTCCTTCACTACCTTTTATAAAACCTTGTAATTGATGTTAAATATATTTATATAATTTATTTTACATATAGTTCATTTTTTATTCATTGTGGTAATCAATAAAATATAAAAAATAACTTCTAATTGTTAAAAAAAGGTAATATCGATTCACCCCCCCCTCTCAGTATTCCAACAATTGGTATTAGAGCAGGTGCCTTCAACACAGTCTAACAAATGAAAGGTAGATCCTGAAGATGGATCAACAAGAGGGAATGTCTAACAACAAAGAACCATTGTTCAATGGCGAAGGCTATGCTCTATGGAAGGTAAGAATGAAAAACTTCCTATTGGCTCTTGGTTTTGATATCTGGAAATCTATTGTAGATGGTTACACTGCACCAATTGTTCCACCCAAAGACGTTGCAGGAAATAAAATTGGTAATGACAACTCAAGAGAAGTTAATGGAATTCTAGGAGGGTTAACTAATTCCATATGTGTGAAGGTTATGCATTGTAAATCAACCAAATAAATATGGGACAAGTTGTAGGTTGTATATGAAGGAGATGACAAATTCAACGAAACCAAACTACAGACCTATATAACTCAATTTAAAAATATAAAAATGAAAGAAGAAGAAAACATTGTTGAATACTTTCATAGGGTAGATGAAGTGGTTAATTCAATTAGAGCAGCAGGAGAAGAACTTGAAGATAAACCTATTGTGAAAAAAATACTAAGGTCATTACCTATGAGATATGATGCCAAGATCTCTACAATTGAAGATATGAATGATCTTGACACACTCACAGTTGATTAGCTCCATGGAATTTTTACAGCATATGAAATGAGAACAGGGAATGAAAAATCATCAAAAAAGGAAACAACATTTAAAGCATCTAAAATGAGGTAGGAGAAAAAGACCAATGATGAGTTATCAGATATATCTGATGAGGAAATTGAAAACTTCACAAAGAAACTCAAGAAAGGGACAGTGAAATATAAAGGGAATATTCCTCTAATATGTTTTAATTGTGGCAAAATTGGAAATTTTGCCAATAAGTGTCCCTATCCTAAGAAGGAGGAAAGTGATGATGAAAGAACCTTAAAAAATCAGAAGAAAACCAAAATTAATAATGAAAAGAGATTCTACAAGAAAAATAAAATGTTCTTTACCCAAGAAAACAGTAGCTCATCAGAAGAAAATGAAGAACACGAACCAGAGATTCTATTTATGGGGATAAAAACTCAAGATGATATTCATTTGAAAGATGAAGAATAAGTAAACTTAGAAGAAGAAATCCTTAGTGTGATTGAAGAACTAAGAAAAAACAAAAAACAAAACAGTGTACTAAGGGAAGAGCTTCTATAAATTAAAGAAGCTACTAAATCAAGATAGAGGGAAGTTTCCAAAACCATCAAAGAGTCACAACAAATCATTAGTGATTTAAAGTCCCAGCTCCTAGAAACTAATAAAATTGGAGAAGTCATTTTACAACAACTAATTGATAAGAAACAAGTATGTGAGAAACTAGAAGTTGAGATTAAGCTGCTAAAAGGTGAAATTGAGAAAGAGAAGAAGGGATCAAAATTTAAAAATAGTTCAAAAATATTGGATGAAATTCTTAGTAGTCAAAGGTCACCAAAAAAAAAGACTGGTTTGGGATACACTCAAGAATCAATTGCTACATTACAAGGATCTGTCAAGAAACAAATTAGTTATGCAGATACTATGAAAAATTCATTAAAAAGGGAGGATAATCAGGGAAAATGATACCATTGAAAATTGTTACACAAACAAAAATCAATAGTCCCTACTAGAGTAAAAAATGACAAGAAAAATAAAATCATCAGAAGGAATCCCCCTAAATATCTATTTATTGGATATTGTTACTCTTGCAATAATTTTGGACATAAGGTAGTACACTGCAAAGCTTATGGACAACACAATTATAGAAATGACCAAAGATATAAGAACAATGAGTACAATACAGAGAAGAGAAACTATAACTCATTTTCTCCTTTGCAAAACTTCAATAGTGAGTTCCAAAAACGCAATAACTATGGTCACAAAACCAGTGAATGTAGATTGCCAAAATATGATAAAAGGATAAATATTCCTATTAATCAAAAGGTATGGAAGAAAAGACGAACATAGTGCAAAGTAGCCTTATATGCAAGAAATCAGGGATGTCAGTGGTATATTGACAGTGGATGTTCCAAACACATGAATTGAGATCAAAGTAAATTTCTCAAGTTAAATAAGAAAGGAAAATGAAAAGTAACTTTTGGAGATAACAAGTCAGCCAAGATACTGGGAAAAGGCTCTGTTAGGTTAGGAAATAATAAAACTAAAGCAGAAGATGTACTTCTGGTAGAAAATCTCAAACCTAATCTCCTAAGTGTAAGCCGAACATGTGATCAAGGTCACATACTTACTTTTGATTCTCAGAAATGTGAGATCAGAAAAAGGGACACTACAAAGCTAGTGGTAGTCGCACTAAGAACATCTAGCAATGTGTACATCCTTAGTATAGATGAAAAAAAAAATTGTTGTTTAAGCCAAGTAGATGAAAGGTGGCTATGGAATAAAAGGTTGGGGCATTTAATATTTGACAAATTGATCAAATCCAATGAGAAAGAGGTAGTTAGGGACCTACCAAAAATGATTAAGCCTTCAGATCCCATTTATAAATATTGTCAAATAGGAAAGAAAACAAGAGTTAGGTTCAAAAAAAAAGAACACTCCACAACAAAACCATTAGAGATTATTCACACATATCTGTGTGGACCTACCATAACCAAAAGCACTTATGGTGAACATTATTTTATGTTGATTGTTGATGATTACACAAGACTGACCTAGGTTTTCTTTTTAAAAGAAAAATCAGAAGCCTTTGAGAAATTCAAAACATTTAAATCTCTTGTAGAAAATTAAACATATCTCAAAATTAAATTTCTAATATTAGACAATGGAGGAGAATTCACCTCTAAAGAGTTTACTCAATTATGTGAAAACCATGGTATCAATGACAATTTTCATCTCCTAGGAATCTTCGACAAAATGGAGTGGTAGAAAGGAAAAACATAACAGTTCAAGAAGCTGCAAGAAATATGCTAAATGAAGCCAAACTTCCAGACAAATTATGGAGAGATGAAATCCACATAGCAGTTCACATACTTAATAGAGCTCAGTTGTGACCCAATCATGAAAAAACCCCTTATGAACTATGGTTTGGGAGGGCATCCTCTATAAAACACTTTAGCATTTTTGGAAGTAAATGTTACATAAGTATGATGAAGATAACCTAGGAAAGTTTGACCCAAGATCTGATGAAGGAATATTCTTAGGATACTGATCGAATAAAAAGGCACACATATGTTATAATATTAGACTACTAAAAATACTGGAAAGTGCAAATGTAAAAATAGATGATCTAAAA
Organism: Picea mariana; assembly: GCA_032191745.1. Lineage (NCBI taxonomy): Eukaryota > Viridiplantae > Streptophyta > Pinopsida > Pinales > Pinaceae > Picea > Picea mariana. Next base: position 127,868 of record JASDQU010305965.1, on the reverse strand, counting down.
AAGGGCATATCCCAAGGCTTTGATAAAAAATATCAACAAGAAGATGATGATATAAAATATCAACAAGAGGAGGATGATGTAAAATCTCAGCAAGAAAATGATGATGAAACACAGGAAAATGAACCACACATTGATGAAGAAGATAATGAAGAAACACCCTTGCCAAGAGCTCCATCAAAAACAGTTCAGAAGAATCATCCTGAAAGCCAGATCATTGGATATAAAAGTGCAGGAGTAGAAAAAAGAAGGAAAATAACCTTAGAATCAAAACAAGCAATGTTATCCTTANAGATGTCAAAAGTAAAGTTTGGATAAAATCAATGAATGAAGAACTAGATCAGATAGAAAAGAATTAGACTTAGCAACTAGTTCCAAGACCCAAGAAAAAGAATGTGATAGGAACTAAGTGGATCTTCAAGAACAAATTAAATGAAAAAGGAGAAATTATAAAGAACAAAGCCAAATTAGTCTACAAGGGATATTCCCAAGTAGAAGGTGTTGATTTTGAAGAAACCTTCGCTCTTGTAGAAAGACTTGAGGCCATCATAATGTTTCTATCATTTGCATGCTTCAAAGATTTCAAAATCTATCAGATGGATGTCAAATCAACATTCCTTAATGGAACACTAGAAGAAGAAGTCTACATTGAGCAACTAGAAGGATTCATTTTATCAGAAAGCCAGGACTATGTGTGCAAACTGAAAAAGACCCTATATGGTCTTAAACAAGACCCCAGAGCATGGTTCTCTAGGTTTGATTAATATCTACAAAAATAGGGATACAAGAGAGGGACTACTGACAACAACCTATATATCAAAATTGAGGATCAACACATGATTGTTGTGGTAGTATATGTAGATGACATCATATTTGGGAGTAATATCACTACATTAAGCATAAAGTTTGCAACTAAAATGCAAGAAGAGTTTGAAATGTCTATGTTGGGAGAAATTTCATTTTTCTTAGGTTTACAAGTAAATCAAACAAAAAATGGAATATTTGTTTCACAAACCAAATATATCTAAGACATGTTGAAGAAATTTCAAATGGAATACAGTAAACCCATGAGTACTCCCATGGTCACTGGATGTAAGCTAAGTCTAGAAGATGACTCACCAAAAGTGGATCAAACAATGTATAGATCAATGATTGGAAGTTTACTCTATTCAACAACAACGAGACCTGACATCATGCAGGTTGTAGGACTTGTGGGGAGATTTCAATCTACACCTAGAGAAACTCACTTAAAAGCAGTAAAAAGAATATTCAGATACCTTCAAGGCACCCTAGAACTTGGATTGTGGTATCCAAAAGATAAAAATTTCAACCTAATTGCATATATTGATGTTGATTGGGCAGGTAGCATAGATGATAGAAAAAGCACCAGTGGATGATCATTTTTCTTGGGAAAAAGTCTAGTGGCATGGTCAAGCAAGAAACAAACATCCACATCTCTTTCTACAGCAGAGGCATAATACATTGTTGTTGCATCCTGTTACACACAAGTCCTTTGGATGAAACTTACTTTAGAAGACCTACAAATAAAATATAATAATCCTATTACTATTAACTCTAACAACACTAGTGCCATAAGCATCTCTAGAAATCCAGTGATGCATTCTAAAACTAAACACATACCATTCAAATACCATTTTTAAAGAGATCAGGTTACCCAAAAGGTTGTCAAAATAGTGCATGTAGACACCAAAGAACAGATTGCAGACATTTTAACAAAACCTCTGCCCAAGAGTACTTTTGAAAATCTCCGATAGAAATTAGGAGTAATTCAAAAACCTCATTAAAAATCGAATGCTCAGGGGAGAATTACCCTAGGGGGAGAAACCCTTTTCCATTGATGTCAAAGGGGGAGAGTAACTTCATAGAGAAAAGCATCATCACAATGGGAGTATGTATGAAGTTAGAGTGTTTCCCTCAATGACAAAGGGGGAGATTGTTGGACATATTGTCATTGATGTTAACAGTCGATGATGCACATGAAGCTCAGGAGGGTTAGAGAATGAAGATTAAAGCTTAGAAGAGATGACGCGATGAAACTCAAAAGGGAAAGCGCATTGTAGAAACATGATAAAATCAAGTCAGGACCATTGATACGCAAGCACCAGTTCAACGACTGGGATAGATTGCGGAGAGCGAAAGGAGAAATAAAAAACGTGTTATTTCCAATCCCACAATTATTCTATACCGTCAGATCTTATAGATTCAAAGATCGACGACTATGGTTGATCCACCAAACAATCTGACTAAGTCGTGACCGTCGGATATGCAAGTGCAGATCAAGGGTAGGGATTGATTATGGAGCGCAAAGGGAGAATTAAACAACGCACTAATTTCGATCCCACAAATAGTCTAGACCGTTGATCGTCACCCGCGAAATAGATCTATGATTAGCATCAATTCCACTACCAACGAGCAGTTTCCATTGCGGAGCTTGACAACAGTTTTAAATGTCATGCTAGTTGGGACCCCGCAATCATCCCTTATCGTTGATCTACTCCGGGAGCATTCTCGATCGATGGATCAAGTTGAGTGGAAGGATAGGATAAGCAAGGAAAAAGGGCTGAGATTTCAAATACCCAAATTCTCGATAGTTGTTGGATCACTTTAAATGGAAGGATAGGACAAGAAAGGAAAAAGGGATAAGATCTCGAATACCCGAATTCTCGATAGCCATTGGATCACTTTAAAGTGTAAGGATAGGATAAGCAAAGAAGAAGAGTTGTTGGATTTAAACCAAGGCAAAGAAGCATCACAGACAAATCGAGTCGTCGATCTAAGATCATGATCAATGAACAACATTCATTTTGGGTTAAAAGTTGTGAGGAGGTCACACTTCGAGGAATCTCACTTTAGAAGAACTAGGAAGTGGAGAAATCAAATTACCCGAAGTCTCGAAGGCCGAAGTTATGAATTCAATCTCAGCCATCGAGCTGAGATACATTTCGGGAAGTATCCTGATCATTAGATCAAGGAGAAGAACATGTGCCACACCAGGAGATCTATGTCAGCAAACCATGTCAACAATGACACAGTCAGATAATGACAAGTTTCAAGATGAAATTAGCATTTCAGGTATGTGTAAATCACGAATTTGAGTGACACGTGGAAGCCACTCGGCCTGTGCCATGTCATCAAGTGACGTCATCAAGTTACGTCACTCTAGGAGCTTTACTTTGGGAGTTTTTCCACCATCAAAATCCCAGAGTCCCAAAGTTTCGAAATGAACGAGAACCGTCCATTCAATTGTTGATCAAGTCCTGAATGACGATTTACTTGAAAGGCCTCTGATAAGCCTGAATCGTACATCTAAATGGAGGATTGAATATTGATCATCCGATCTGTTTCGGTGAAATATGATTCGGGAGATTTGAAAGGTTGCAAAGTCTTGAAGTCCAGAAGGACGAAGTACCAAAGAACACGGTCCCATCACTAGACATATGGGTGATAAAAGGAAAAGGGTGAAAGTAGAAGGCAATGCTTAAATTAATAAGCCTGTGCTTCTGCGCCTATGGTCACATATAAATGGGTTGAAGGAAGCGCCTCTATAGAACTCGGTTTCTGCAAATATTTGCAAGAATATAGAATCGAGTTAAAAATAAATCGATCCATACCTGTGATTGATTTACGAAAAACACTCTCACTAAATTAAAAGAATTAACAATAAAAGTTTGAATAATAAAAGTGATTATTTTTAATGTTAAAATGAAGAGGTGTGATGGTCCAAACAAGGGACACAATGTTTCATAGCTCACACCAATTTGAAGAGTATATAAACGAGAAGGAGTGATGAGAAGAAGGTGACTCTGTAGTCTAGATCAGAATATCAAAATCAGAAGCAGATTCCAGGAAGGAAAGCTGAAGATACTTATACAATGAGGGTGGAAGGGAGGAGCATGGAAGGATTCATATCCTTACTAAGAAAATTGTAAAAGATAAGGGAGTTGGAGATTTCTAGGGTTGGTGCCCTAAATACAAGGGAATTGGAGCTTCCTAGGGTTGGCTCCCTAAATAGAATGGATTTGGAGCTTCCTAGGGTTGGTGCCTGAAAGACGAGGGAGTTGGAGCTTCCTAGGGTTGATGCCCTAAATACAAGGGAGTTGGTGATTTCTAGGGTTGGTGCCCTGAAGAAGGGGATTGGTGTCTCCTAGAGTTGGTGCTCTAAAGAGAATTGGTGTCCTTCACTACTGTTTATAAAACCTTTTAATTGATGTTAAATATATCTATATAATTTATTTTACATACAATTCATTGTTGATTCATTGTGGTAATCAATAAAATATAAAAAGTAATTGCTAATTTTAAAAAAAAGGTAATATTGATTCACCCCCCCCTCAGTATTCCAACATCAAATCTTCATAGAAGTACCACTTCTCTATGTTTGTTTTTCCCTTCATTTATGAAGTTGGAGATGTGTGTTTTGTATGTTTCTGTATTTTTTTTAATACAAAATTATGTCTTTTATTATGATGTAAGATTGTGCTTCCCCAGTCGAGGAATATTGAAATATAGATCTCTTTCAACTAAGAAGCTACTCGATGTGGTAACTATTCTGTTAATTGGAAAGACTTCCAAATACCTTCAAGAATTTAACTATGCTTAAATATCTTGATTTATCTTGATCTAAGCCATTGCAATAATTTAACCATCTATGGCGAAACTCTTGAAAACATCAGAAGCCCTTGAATACATTGCTCTTAGGGGTTGTTACAATATTGAAGTATTGCCTTTCCAAGTTGCACGCCAACGATTTCTGGAAAAGTTATCTTTGTATATCATAAAATTAAAAGAATCTCCAAGTGATTTTGGAGAGTTAAGTGATTTGGAAGAGGTTGTAATAGCAAGGCCTTTGTTGGAAATGTTATTGCCTTCGATCGGTGACCTAAGCAAGCTGAAGCATTTGAGGCTATGTTTCCATAAATTGAACTGTTTGTCAAATTCCATTAGACTGTTGAATCAATTGATCGTCACGAAATGTTCCTTGCGAGAGCTTCCTTTTAAACAAGTAGTTGAGGGAAAAAGTGAAAAATATTTTATGCATAGGCTCCAACACTTGGAATTGTCCTCCATACAAATATTGCATAAGGTATCATTTGGGGAACATGTTTGTCCCAACCTTTAATATCTTCTCATCCAGTCTTGTAATGATCTGGTAGGGGTTGGAACATTTCCAAATGCACTCGTAAAACTAGAATTGACAGCTTGTTGTAAATTGGGGAAAATAGAAGGGCTATGCGGTCTTGCAAAACTTCAAACGATGGATATTGAGGATTGCGTAGAAGTGGAGGATTTTCCAGGTTTTGAAACAATGGTATCATTGGAGGTCTTGTGGGCACAAAAATGCATGAAATTGAAGAGAATACGAGGATTGGCGAAGCAGACAAAGCTTCGAAGTGTAAATGTCTATGATTTCTCTGACTTGGAAGAGCTACATGGCTTTGAAATTTTGAGGTCGTTGGAGGAGGTTGATGTATATGAATGTGGGAAGTTGAAGAGCATACGGGGATCAGTGGAGCATACAAATCTTCGAAGAGTAAGTGTTTGTAATTGATTTGACTTGGAAGAGCTGCAAGGTTTTGAAAAATTGAGGTCGTTGAAGCACCTTGAAGTATCTCGATGTGTGAAGTTGAAGAGTGTGTCAGGTTTGGCGCAGTGGATAGAGCTTCAAACACTAAATGTTTCTGGCTTGTCTAACTTAGAAGTGTTGGGGTGTTGAAAATTTAAGGTTGTTGAAGTACCTGGATGTATTCGGATGTGTGAAGTTGAAGATCCTATTGGTTTTGGCACAGCGGATAGAGCTTCAAGTACTAAAGGTTTCTTGGTGTTCTGATTTAGAAGAGCTACCGAGTGTTGAACATTTGACATACGTCTACATTTTTTCCGAAGAATGTTCAAAACTACATTGGGGTTAGGGAGAAGTGGAGCAATTAATATTGAAGAAATGCAATGGGGTACATATATTTGGGATCATCCGATAATTTCAGTGTTGTGTTTCTTTAATTGGTCGATGGTGCAAACCTTTCAATGGTCTTTAATTTAAGTGGTCCATTTCGATGGTAAAGGATGGATATGTGAAAACCTTTCATGGTGATCATGCCCCCGTGCGTAAATTATATCCTTTCTTAACAACTTTATTAATCAACAATAATAAAAATTATTTATTGTATTATATTTATTTAATAATTTATATAAAAATAGTAATATATAATTTATAAATTCTATATATAAAATTATATTTTAAATAAATTATATATATAATAATTTATATTAAATTTAATATATATTTTTTTAACTTGAACCTATGTCATGTTACACTTCAAAATCATTGCAATATTTTACACAAAGTCACAATAAATAAATGCCTTTGTCTTTGTCTGACATTTTGATAAGAACCTATATCCACATTTTGATTAAGAACCCATATCCGTATGTAGTATTGGTCCTTGGTTTTGATTTCATGAAATGGGCTCAAAATCTTTGTTTGGATTTTTTGAGCTAAGCTTAAAATCAAAATCTTACCCTGTTTGTTGTTTATAGTTGAGGAGGACATCAGAGGGCATGTAAAAATGAGTAATGACTTTATATGACTCCATTGTGTGTGTGTGTATAATGGCTTTGTATGACTCATTGTGTTTGTGTTTTTGGTTTCCCAACAGTTGAAGCAATAGGCGTGAACTATGGAAGAAAGGCAAACAATCTTCCTCCTCCAAGTGAAGTGGTGAAGTTTCTACAAACCACAAACATTGACAAAGTGAATCTCTTCGATGCATATCCTAGTGCCTTATGGGCCTTCGCCAATACAAATATAGCGGTGGTGGTAATCGTGGCAAATGAAGAAATCCCAGCCCTTGAAAAACTACCTGCAACGCAGGATTGGGTGAAGAAAAACGTGGCTCCTTACGTTCCAACTACAAATATAATCTCCATATCCATGGGAAATGAGATTCTTTCCACAGGTGACAAAGTGTTCATATCCCAACTCATCCCTGCCATGCAAAATCTTCATAATGCTCATGTTGGCGCTTCTCTTGACTAGCAAATCAAGGTCTCCAAGCCTCATTCGCTCGATATTCTCATTTCTTTTGAGCCCCATCCATAGGACAGTTCTGTCGAGGCTATGATAGAGTTGTTCTGAAGCCATTGTTGACCTTTCTCAAAAAACCAGGGGCTCCTTTCATGATCAAATCTTATCCATACTTTGGCTACATAGATAATACATTGGACTATGCTCTGTTTAAGCCAAATGCAGGGGTGTTTGACAAGAATATTGGAATCACCTATGCCAACATGTTCCAAGCTTAGTTGGATGTCATCTACTCGACTATGGAGTTGTTGGGGTTCTTGGATGTAAATATCGTTGTGGCTGAAACTGGGTGGCCATCAGTTGGAGATCCTGACCGACAGCTGTCAATATGGCTAACACCCTTTCCTATAATGGAAATCTCATTAACCTTGTCAATTCCAATGCAGTAAATCCATTGATGCCCAACAAGACCTTTGATACTTACATATTTTCTCTCTTCAATGAATATCTCAAGCCTGGTCCTACTACAGAGCACAAATTTGGGATTCAAGCCAGACATGACCATTGTTTATGATGTTGGCCTCCTGAAGTTTGAGGTATTTCTTTATACTCAATGACTCGACTTTAAGAATTCTTTCAATGTTGTTATTTTTGTCTGTGCTACACTAGCAACTGATCAAATCCCTGATGTGTAGAGGATTGATTTGATCAGGTGTTAAGTATTTGATAGGGTGGTAGTACTTGGTTGCAAACTGTTAATGGGGTATTAGTCCCTGCTGAAGGCCAGGACTATAAAATTTGTTTCATCGTTGAATAGTATTATTTTTACTGTTGACTTTAAATTTTTCGTCCATTTCCAATGTAGAACATAGGAAAATCTCAATTATTTTAATTAAAATAAATAAATAAAACTTGTTTTTCTTCCATATGATTGGATATCAACTTTCACCTCTTATTGGATATAAACTTTCACCTCTTATTGTTGAGGTGACGACGGATTGCATTAACACTTATACTGTCAAGTGTCAGTCTACCTAGGTGATCGCATAGTGCATTAACACTTATATTATCAAAGTGTCAGTATGCCTACATGCATTAAAACTTCCACCTGTGTGCGTTAACACTTCAATTGTCAAATGTCATTATTTATGCAGAAACCTTATCGTTCCCCGCCATGCCATTCTTCCTTCATCATCATCTTCCCATTTCCTGGCTATGCATCTTTCCATACTATGTCATTATGCCTACATAAAACTTATCGTTCACCGATATGCAGCTTTCCATATTGCATCATTAGGTTTGAAAAAACCTTATTGTTCCACCTCCATGTCATTCGACCTTCATCACTGCCTTCCCATCTCATGGCTATGTCGCTTTCCATGCTGCCTTTGTTGTCAACTATAGTGCATCTCCTGGCTATGTCACTTTCATCACTGCCTTTGCTCCATCTTTCATCACTGCCTTAGCTGTCAACTATATGCGGATCATCCAGTTTAAGATTAATTTCCAGATCCAGAAAAATATTAAGATTGAAATAAAGACCCATCACTCGAGATTCCTATGCAACCCAGGAAGGCCAAACAAAATAAGGGTTCAAGAGGCCAGCAACCAACCGGCTTATGAGGATAATTATAGGTGAGAGAGCTTCTGAGAGATCGAGCAACTTATGAGGTATTGGATAAATTGGAATCTAGTCTTAGTATTGGTAAGAGCTCTTAGTATTGTAGGTAAGAGGATAATGATAGGTGAAAGAGGTTTTGAGATATCGAGACCGAGGAGTTCAACATGCATGGAGAGGAGGTTCTTGACACCTGAACATATGTTTATGAATTCTAGGTTCTAGCTTCTCATTTCTTAAGCTTGTGGATGTTGTTGAAAAGGCCACCCCAAAGAAGGGATCGATAGATTTTGATTATGTAAGTTTGTGCCCGTCCATAGAGAGTACTACCTACTGCTACGATTCACGTTTCCACTCCTTCCTATCTTTTGATAGTGGACGAAAGAAGCTTCAGGTTTATTTCATTATCGAAATTGAAGTGGGTTGATTATTGTTCAGGCCCTCATGATATTTCCTCGTAATTGTCTAACCACAATGAATCAATGTTCGATGGTTCATGGGTCCAACACCTATATCAACAAGAAGGTCCTAGCGGTGAGGGGTTCTGGGGGTTGCAGTTCAAATCCCTTGCATACCACTAGGATTCTGAAGATGTGCATGCTAAGATCAACATATGCAGCTTCAATTTCAGCCGACATTATCTCTATCTTTACCACTTACTATTTTTGTTTCTTTTACGCCTTTGCTCTTGCATCCTTAGCCTTTGAAGCTACGAAAAGGGAATGTGAATGAGTGTCATCCCTTCATATAACTATTTTAACCACATCACCGGGATACGGGTTTGGTTCGCCAGGAATATGTGGACAATGGTTTGGGTAGCAACTTTGCTTGTACTATTTTGGTTAACAAGTTTGGGGAACAATGGAAATCACGTGTCAGCCCTTAATATAACTATTTTAACCACATCATCAGGATACTGGTTTGGTTCATCGGGAATAGGTGGACAATGGTTCGAGTAACAAGTTTGCTTGTACTATTTTGGTTAACAAGTTTGAGGGAACAATGGAAATTGGAGAGCAAAATTTAGAAGCATAACTGAGAAATGGATACATTGAGAGTTTCCTTGCTATTGGGTACTTCGTCAATCCTGAGTAGAAATCTGGATGGAATTACATTTGCATGCATGAAGCTATCAATTACAGTGACTAAAGAATTCAAACTTCCCTCTGGGAGAACTGAATAATCAGTTTGTTCTGAAAATTTGCTAGAGAAAAATCTAAAGTTACAGTTGAGAAGATGAAAAACCTCGGCTCATCGTCACCATATCTCACATGATGAACCATTGAACCAGAATGACTACAGTAAGTTCGTAGCTCTCCTATCCCCGAACTGAATCTAGATCTGCAAGGTCAACTTCTATTGGCTGCAAGGTCAACTGCTACTGGCTTTCGAACTAGAATTGGATTTGCTAAAACTTGATCGCTCGAAGCCCAAGTGGAATGTTGGGTGGCTTTGGTAATGAACCAAACCACCACTTCCTTCCTTCCTTCTTGGTTAGATAGACTGGCTATAGAATAGAGAGGAGAGAGAGATCTATTGGATGAGGGATTTTGGTGGTTTGGAACCAAAACATCCCATTCCATGCAATGGGTGGGATTCAGATACTTGTGTTTTCTTCCACAACATAGCAAGTGTTTCAAAGTAAAAGCCACTTGGCTAATGAGAACATCCAGTTGTTGAACATCCAGTTGTTGTGTCTGTGTTGCTTCCAAGGCAACCCTGTCGGGAAATTCAACAAAAACATCCAGTTGTTATGTCAACCCTGTTGCCAAGGCGAGCCTCTAACTAAACCCTTTACCCTGTGAGGAAGCTAATCTCACTTTCCAAGAAAATTTGTAAAGAATTTTTTTTAATTTAATTATTTATATATTTAATTAAAATTTATGTATGCATAACATGGGAAACCTCAACCATTTCTATGTGCATCCTTTCAGATTTAAAATAAATTTCAAGAATATAAAAGAGGATTTAAGCAACAGTTGTTGTGTCGACCTTGTTGCCAAGGTGAGCCTGTAACTAAACCCTTTACCCTGTGAGGAAGCTAATCTCACTTTCCAAGAAAATTTGTGAAGTTTTTTTTTTAATTTAATTATTGATATATTTAATTAAAATTTATATATGCATAGCATGGGAAACCTCAACCATTTCTCTATGCATCCTTCCAGATTTAAAATAAATTTCAAGAATATTAAAGAGGATTTAAGCAACTGATATGAAAGAGGATTTACGTGAAAGCTGTTGAGAATATAATTAGCATATTGAAGAATAAGAGCAACAGCTAAACATTTCGAATTTCATATCTTTCATATCTTAAAAAGAAGAGGGTGTAAAAATAATTTCAAATTCAAGGTGGAACATTTTATATTTTATTTTATATTTACCTTCTAAATAATGAAAAACTCATAAGACATTAGTGGTTGTATGACCTTTGCATACAATCTCAATACTGCAAAATATATCCACTAACGTGTGACCCATAAATGTTGGCACTGTAAACATCAAATAAGAAACAAGACCTGCTTGATAAAAATAGAAATGCTCCATGATATTTTAAGAAAATAACAAAGGAAATTGCTAAACAAATTTAATGATGAATGTCTTGAAACATTTTAACTTTCCTTGGATCCATAGTAATTATAAATGAAACTATATGTCTTTTTGAATTTATACTAACTGTAAAATATATTTTGAAGGCCCTTTAAATACATGCATTGTTATATGGGATTCCTGGTATATTTTTTCAAATGCATATTTTTTCAAATGCCTATATTTTATAGGTTGCTTTTTTTTGTAATGGAAGACATTAATATTGATTAAGTTATTATTATTATTATTTTGGTTTATTTTTAATGTTTTTTTAGATTACTTTTTGGTTCAATCTGTTTTATGAATAATGAACAATGTGTAACTAAGGTGTTAGATAATTTATAGGATGCTTCTGCTTTTCAATAATAATAATTCTAAGCTTTTATGAAGTATGTACACATATTAAAATTCAAGTCTGTCAATTTCTTTTAATGTGGTTAACTTGGGATGAGTTTGTTGGGATTTGGTGACAACGAATTCCTCTAATGATGGATCTAGATCCTATTATTCTGTATTGGTTGCAACTAGATAGACCAAGTTAGAATATGGATAGGGATTGCATTTAATAATCAGTTTCTTGTAAATGTATATAAATACATGTAAGCCCGTAGAGGCAGAGAGAGACAGAATAAGACAACCGATGCCTATGCTTGGTGGACGTAGCCCAACGTTTGGGTGAACCACGTGAAATCCTGTGTTTCTTATGTGTGTGATTATTAATTATCATATGTAAATTGTGTTTTCCGCATTTGCAATTCTAACAGAGTTGACTTTCCCATAGTTGGCTACATTTATTTTTTAGATTCTTGCTCCTCTTTTCTATGTGGTTATCAGTGTCCATTATATTGGTTAACATAATATTTATTTTTAAGAATTGGCATTGTCAATGTCCATTATATTGGTTTAAATAATATTTATTTTTAAGAGTTGGCATTTGTAGTGTATGGATTTCAATTGGGTATCAGTAAAATTAAAGATTTTAAGTTCTAATAATTTGAAGCAAAACTCCCATAAAATACTTGTAGTAGAATCCAGGGAGCTAGACTAAGACATCCCGAAACTCTCATGTGAGAGTCGTGAATCTTATGTTCCAGCATCCGCAAGTGTTCCACCAATCAGTTATGTGCAATAATACTTTATAGGTGAAAACTGCATAGACGTCATTCATTAGAGAACCCATGAATAAAAAGACATAACTCACTCTTTGTAATTGATAGATTAATCAAATAGGAAATAAGAAATATATACTAACATTTTTCCAATGAATTATTTGATAGAATTATACTAAAAACAAATTTAGATATTGCAAATGAATATGTCATTAAAACAAATTTCATATTACAATTTCGACAATAAATTTATAATTCCAACAATCGTGTTGAAATTGTTAAAAAACTTGTTGAAAATTAAAAACAAAGTGTACAAGACATTCATCATCTTTACTTGTTAAAATGTTTGATTCTGTTAGTCTAGATCACTAGTTTAGAAAGAACCATTGCAATCACCAATCACCAAAATTTTGGTTTCAAAAGGACAAATCAAATAAAACTACAATGCAATCACCAAATATTTTGCTGGGAAATTTTGGTTTTTTAATAGATTTTTGATTTCAAAAGGACAAATCAAATAAAACTACAGTTGTATATAATGATTTCTGGAGTTGTATTTTAAACAACAGATTTATCATTGAAAGAATATTTTGGTCTAATTTCTATCAAAATAATAAATAAATAATGAGATTTCTGTTAAAATAATAAATAAATAATGGGACTTATCACTGAAAGAATATTTTGGTCTAATTTCTATCAAAATAATAAATAAATAATAAGATTTCTGTTAAAATAATAAATAAATAATGGGACTGGACCGTATAATACATTATTTAATACTTATTGTATTGCATCAATATCAAGGAAGCAGATGGTTCCATATAAGCTGATGAAGCGACTAAAAGTTCCTAAGGGATCTTGAAAAAGACGACTCATCGCATTACAGAACATGTAAAATAAAGATAAATATGATACAGATGAAGATTTTGTGTGAAGTTTATGTGCAAATAGAAATCATACAAATCTATTTGTAATTTCCATTTTCAAACTTGCCTCGATATGGACTACGTTGTTATACAAGAGTTATTTATTGTTTTTAATTTAATTATGGGAAAACACTTATTAAAAAACATAATTCTTATGCCATTGATTAACAAAGAGACTTGAATCTCTCTTAATTTTCATGCTTTTTAAATTTAATGTCTCTGAATTTAAATGGTTTTCAAATTTAATGTATATATAGGAAACCCAACTGAGAAGAAAACTCAAGGAGGAATTAAAAACATTTAATTTTTTTACATAACCTATGTAAATATCTAAATCCATAATGTGAGTACACTTTAGTAAAGCTTAGCAACATGTCTTGAATAAAGCTTCTTGTATATTACTTTTTTATTTATTTTTATACTTTTGCAATATTAATATATCATGATAGAAAATAGAAAATGACATTTAATATATAATTATATAATTATACAATCTATTATTTACTCCCATTTTCCCATCTATATATAAAAATAAGCTTATGTTATATAAAAATAAGTGAATAAGCTTCTTGCATATTACTTTTTTATTTTTATACTTTTGCAATATTAATATACCATGACAGAAAATGACGTGACTTTAATGTATGTTTTAATGGCATGGCAGTTAATATATAATTCTACTATAATAAGTGGTTATATATATAATTTACTCACATTTTTCTCATCGTAAAATAAAAAATATTAATAAATAAGATATCAATGAATTAAATGAAAACTTGTTAATTTTTGTATATATCATATAAAAAAAGTTAATAAATAAAATATTAATAAATTAATTGAAAATTTGTTTATATATATATATAAAGTTTTTTATTTTTATTATCTATTTTTTAATCAAAATTTAGATTTAAAATAATTATATGTGAAGATTAAAAAAAAAAACTATACACTCAAATTTCCTTGAAATTGATTTATTATATTTGTTGAGTTTTTATTTTGAAATTGGTGACCTCTTATATTTATAGTTATTTAAATCAACTTTATTATTTCTCAATCTAATCTCAACTTATTTCTAATTATATTATTAAAAAATAATTATCATAATTAAAATTTTTAATTTTATATATTTATATATGAAATCATTTTTTTATATAATTTTAAAATTATATGACAATAAA